>VMDO01002353.1:133159-171235 GCA_007922755.1 Pedetes capensis
TTTTTTTTTTTTTTGTGGCACAGGGGGTTGAACCCAGGGCCTTGCGCTTGCAGGCTCTGCAAGTGCTGGACCACTGAGCTGCACTCCTAGGCACCCCCCCTTTTTTTTTTTACTTTTTGAGACAGAGTCTCACTAAGTTACACAGACTACCTCTAGTCTCGAACTTATGATCCTCCTGCCTCCGCCTCCTGAGCCACTGGGATTACAGGCCTGCGCCACCAAGCCCGGCTCCAGATTCATTTCTTATAGAGGCTGGCCCCACACAGGTGCTCCACAAGCCTGGTATCCCTGAGGAAGACCGAGAAACTAAGCCTAAGCCAGAGTAGAAGGGAATGTTGCTGTTCTGAGAGCAGCAGCTGGGGGTGCCTCAGAGAGTGACAATCTCTGATAACCCAGGGGAGACACAGAGCCAGTAAGTAAAGCTCTTTGGGGCTGTCCAGACAACCCCCAGGATCTTCAGTGTAAGACACCTCCAGACACCAGCCTACATGGTGTGGAGGGGAAATAATCAAAACAAATAGTGCTTTTCACAAACTGTTATTTATTGTGGCCTGTTGCCATTTAACACTCTGCCAGCTTGCAGTGTGCATCTCAACCTTCTGAATCTATAAACAGCTCCTGTAAATCAATAAGGCGAAGACCAGCAATCCAATAAAAACAATGGCAAAGAATACCAACAGTGAGTTGAGTGTACTAACACAATATGGCATTATCAAGCCCAGGGATCTGGGTTAAGCTCTTCCTATGAGTTCTCTGTTTATGCCTTGCCACAATCCTTAGAGACAGGTACTGAGATTACCCTGTTTCCCTGAGGCTCAGACAGATGAAGTATCTTGCCCAGGGTCACACAGCATCTTGATTTGACTTCCAGGTCCATGCTCTTGAGGCATGAGTTGGAACAGCAGCACCCATTTACTGGAGTCCAGGGTCTCAGGAAAATTTGACAAGAACAAGGGAGGGAAAGCCACACAGAGATAACCAGCCACTTGGGAAGACCCCAGAACCCCCAGTCCTAGATAGAGGTGTTCTATTTTTTTCTTCTATAATTTGTCAAATAGATAATCTATTCCCATGACTCAAAAAGTAGAAAATACATAAAAACCAGTCCTCTCATCTCTATATCCTATATCGTTCCTACCCTTTGACCAATATATAAACAATTTTATTCCTTTCCTGAGCATCCTTCTTTGCTGTGTGTGTCTGTGTGCGTATGCACTTGTGGATGCCTATGTATATGCATATGGATATTTCTTCTTTCTCTCTCTTTTTTTTTAACCCGAAAAGGGAATATTATACACACTATTATGCACCCTACTTTTTCGCTTAATCTCTCTTGGAGATCTTCCTGCATTAGTACATAAGGATTTCCTCATTCCTTTTTTCAATAGCTGTGGAGCCACCCATTGTATGCATGTGCCATAATTTATTTACCTGTCCCCAGTGGATGGACATCTGAATTGCTTCCGGTTCTTTACTGTAAGAAACAAAACTGCAAGGATAGAACTGTTCAAGGGCTGCCTATCAGTAGGATAAATTCTCAGAAGCAGGATTGCTGGGTCAAAGAGAATGTGCATTTGTAACGTTGAAAGATATTCTCAAATATCTTGTGCCAATCTATACCCCCACAAGCTACGTATGGCATTGCAGTGGAACAGAGGATACTAGGGAACGTTTACATTTTCCTACTATAATAGTAACTGTATTTCAGTGTACTTTTGTTGTTGTTGTTGTTGTTAGGTGCCGCCGAGTCGGTATCCGACTCATAGCGACCCTCTGTACAACAGGGGAAACACTATTGTCAGTGCTTCTCTGCTGTTCATAGGGTTTTCAATGACAGATTGATTTTTGGGAGGGGGTTGCCAGGTCCTTCTCCCAAGCCTACAGCTTCTGGTGTTCCCAGGCAGTCTCCCATCCAAGTACTAACCAAGCCTGACCCTGCTTAGCTTCCAAGATCTGAAGGGATCGGATGCCACAGGGCTACAGCTGCAGGCCAGTGTACTTTTAGTTTTATTTTATTTATGTATTTTCCGGAGTCATGGTTTCACTTCTTGGTTTGGGCTGGCTTTGCACTTGTGATCCTCCTGCCTCCACCTCCTGAGTGTTGGAATTACAGGCATGTGCCACCATGCGTGGCTCTTTTCAGTCTATTTTTACATTTACATTTTTCTTGAGTAGGATTGAGCATCTTTTTAGATGTCCTAGAACAATTTGTGTTTCTTTTCCTATAGACTCTATTCATATTCTTTGACCTTTTAAGAAAATTGGTAGTTGATCTTGTCTTAATGATTTCCGGAGGTTCTTTACGTGTTAGGGAGATTGTGACGTGATTGGCAAGGGCACTGGGACTGCAATTCGCATCGTTTCTGGGAAAGGTTGTAGGGGTCCATTCTTCTCCACTCCTCTTAGCCTCTCATTCACACCCAGCTGTTTGTTCAATGAGCATTTATTAAGTACCTTTTGTATACTAGCTCAACATTGATGCACCCAAAGCCAGAAGTGAGTAGACAAAGCTGGTAGGTTGTTCACTGCTCTGTAAGCAGACAGGTTGTAGCCCAGTGTGAGATGAGCTGCAGTTCAGGGGTTCAGAATAAGGGCTTCAGGAACAGGAGGGAGGAGGCAATGGCTTCCACCTGTCACTATTTCCTTGGTTACCAGCTGCACTCAGGGCTGGCTTTTCCTGCCTTTCCTCTCCCTACGAGTTCAGCCTGCAGCCCTAGTTGCAGAAAAGCTCTGCTCCAGGAACAAGGCTCCCTCGGAACCTGTTCACAGAGGGTGTCCCACACATTAGTCCTCCATGTGCCCATCTTGTCGGCTCTGCCTCCCCGCGGCTTCCTTCCTTGCCGGCACTGGTCCTCACCATTCAGTTCTTCCTGCCCTGGCTTGCACCGCTTGTAACTGTTTCTAGTGTGCGTCCTCCACCTCTCAGAAGGGAGACGTCTCTTTGGGCTCCCTCCCTTCGGGCTTGGCACCAAGCAAAGTCTTGCTGGATGTTCGACTGGCAGATGTTAGGGAAGTCTGAACGAGCGACTCACCTGAATTGGGGTGTGGAGGCTGGGCAGGAATGGCACGGATTAGGCCCACGGATGGATGGTATGCCAAGCTGAAACCCCAGCATCCAGGGCCCAACCAGGAAAGGGTTAAGCTTGCCAGAGCTTTGTATATGAAATAGCACCAGAAAAAAAAAAAAAATGTGCAGACTAGCAATTGAGCCCTGTCTCATCCTGGTTCAAATGACATTGTCTGAGCTTCCTCAGCCTCGCCTCCTGCACTAATTACAGACCTTCCCTGGGGAGGAAGGCTGAGGCCAGGAGGTCCTCATTACAGGCTCCCTTGCTGGAGGGCGCAAACCCCAATGACCAAGCCCAATGACCAAACAAGCTCTCTGGAAGACAGGCACAGGGTTCTTCAATGGAGCCTCTATGCTGCTGCCCGGCTGCAAAAGGGTTAAGAAACAGGTGTGTAGTAAAGGGAAGGGCCGAGATATAAGAATGAGGGTCCCAGATCCATGCAAGCTTCCTCTCCCCTGCTCCTGTTGTCCAGGCCTGGACACCTCGCTCTTGCCCCCCAAGATGGCCACACCGGCTCCGTCAGAGCCTCCCCTCTGTGGTCGCCTGCCGGCCGCCTCTCCCTGTGGCCTGTGGAGACCAAACCTTCTTTAATCTTCCATTTATCTTGAGGCCTCGCCCCTCCAAGATTGGCTTTGATGTGGGGGCCTGCTCCGGGGGGTAATCACGGGTTTCTGAGGCCTGGTTTGGGCACTGCCCACTGCCCCCAGCCCAGGCGGGGACTGGAGGTCTCCTGACCATCAGAGCCAGACCCTGAGGGTGACCTTGGCAGACAGGGCAAACGTTTTGTGCTCTGCTCCTGAGGCAGTTGGAGGGGCTGCCGCCTGGGCCCCAAAGTGGAGCAGAAAGTTTGCAAGTAGGAGCTTGAGGATCCCCCTGTGCCATTTATTTTCACACTGTCTCTATCAGGAGACAATGAGCACCAACACAGCGATGTTGTTGTTAGGTGCCTTCAAGTCGGTATCTGACTCATAGCGACCCTAGGTACAACAGACAAAACACTATTGTCAGTGTTTCTCTGCTGTTCATAGGGTTTTCAATGGCAGATTGATTTTTGGGAGGGGGTTTCCGGGTCCGTCTCCTAAGCCTACAGCACTTGGTGTTCCCAGGCAGTCTCCCATCCAAGTACTAACCAGGCCCTACCCTGCTTAGTTTCTGAGATCTGACTGGATGGGATCGGATGCCACATGGCTAGGGCTGCAGACAACACAGCAATAAGCTCCCAGTATTATGTGCCAACTGAGCTGGGAGCAGAGGGCAGCAGGCTGAGCATTGTGCTCTCTCTCCCTCTTTCTCTCTCACTTGAGGCAGGGGCTCACTATATGTCCCAGGCTGGCCTTGAACTTGTGCTGGGATTACTGGTGTGCACCACCACTCCCAGCACAACTTCCATTTTTAATATCATTTAATCCTTACAACTCTGCGCCTATAGGTATCACTTTTAAAAGGAAGAAACTGAGGTCCATTCATTCATTCATATCACAAAAACGTACTGAGTTCCTACTACATGCCAGGCCCTGTTCCCAGCCCTGAGGATGTCTTAATGAACAAAATGGGCACAATCCTGCCCTTATGTGCTGGTAGGTTGAAACAGTGGTCCGAGGCACATATAGGAGCAGGTGGTATAATACAGTAATAGTGCTGAGAAGAAGTGTACAATCAGGAGTGAGGGGGCCAGCGTTTTGAACCCTGTGGTCAGGCATGGCTTCTGCGAAGAAGCAGAGATCACATGCCAGGAGGAAGTTAACTATGTGTCCATCTGGAAAAATTTCCCAGAAGAGGGAAAGGAAAGGCAAAGGGTGAGGTTTGGGGACCTTGTCTTTTTCTGAGCTGGAAGACTGGCACATGGAAGATGGGACAGAGTGGACATCCCAAGACAAGCAGCCATGGAAAACCCTATGAGGATTGCTATGAATCGGACCAGACTCGATGGCATGTACCACAAGTGATCAGGGGTGGGGTTAGTGTGGCACTGCTAAGGAGTTTGGAGCTGATGGGAGCATTTGGAGCTAGTGGGCAGAAGCTGGGCTTAATCTAGCTGATGTTTGGGATCTGGGACTTCAAAGGAAAGGTGCAGAGCTTGGCAGGCAGCTCAGGCCCCTGCAGCTTGTCAGCAGGGATGTTGTGGTGCAAACACGGAGAAGTTGTGATCTTGTCATCAGGCAGTTGTCTCTCTCAAGGCAAAGAGATTCTGTCCCCTGTGCCCAGCCCTGAGGGCCTCGCACAGACTCCATGCCCAATAATGCTCGGGGAGATTTGGAACCGTCCTGGTACTTCCACTGACCAGGCAGAGGGGTTAGGTGAGTCATTTGAATCTGAGCCTCAGTTTGTTCATCTGAAAATGGGGAGAGGAAACAGCATCCCCCTTGTCTGCGGGGCGCTGCCTGGTGAGGCTCAGGCAAGGTCTGGAGTGTGAAAGGATTTGTGCTGTGTGAAGTATCAGAGGATGCTCTGCCATATGGCCTCACGTCCTTGCTGTCATGCACGGCTCTTAGCCTGACCGCTGAGAGCCTCAGATGTGTCCTTGTGACTGCTTGTCCTACTCCGTGGTGCAAGGCATGCTCATGTCACCTGTCTTGTGTGTGTATACCTGTGTTGACACCAAGTGAAGCACAGCTTCTGTGGCTTCGTGTCCTTTGGGACCTTGCCTCTAGGGTTTGGAGGAAGGGAACAGAGACATAGCAGCCACTTGGGCTGCTATAGCAAAATATTCAGGACTGACTGGCTTCTAAACGCTAGAAATTTATTTCTCACAGTTATGGAGGCTGGGAGTCCAAGCTCAAGGAGCCAGCAGATTCAGCCATTCATAGATGGCTGTCTTTTTGCTGTGTCCTCACATGATGGAAAGCATAAGGGGTCTTCTTCAGGCCTCTTTATATAAGGACACTAATCCCATCGATTGGGCTCTACCTCCTCCTAATGCCATCATGACCTAGTCACTTCCCAATGGCCACTTCCTAATACTATCACCTTGAAAGGGAGGGTTTCAACATAAGAATTTTGATGTTGTTGTTGTTAGGTGCCATGGAGTCATGTTGGACTCATAGCAACCCTCATAGGGTTTTCAATGGCTGACTATTTCGGGATTGCCTCGGGACTGGATTGCCATGTCCTTCTCCCATTTTTGCAGTGCTGGGAATCATACTCAGGACCTCAGAGACTGCAGAGCGGCGCTCTACCAATTGAGCTAAATCCCAGCCCCATGAATTTTGATAGGGGACACAAAACATTCAGGCCATAGAAAGTGGCTCCCTTTAATCTCCATCTAGATTAAGGGTTCCTGGAATTCCTGTAGCTTCTTCTACCCTCTGTCATTGCTCATAGTGAAAGATGTGGGTATTGTCTATATATCCATCATACTATCCTACCTTCCTGTGGGGTCCTGAGCCCAGGTCACCCCTCATTCTTTGTATCCTAGGGTACAACAAGTGTCTGGTGTGTGATAGGGGCATAGCAAGTGGCTGAAGGATGAACGAATGGCCGATAGTTCCTGGCATCAGAGTGGGTGGGGTCATAGGCTTCTGGATTCTAGTCATATCCCTGCTCCTATCTGGGCCTGTCTCTCTCTTCTGTAAATGAGATTTTTCTCTTCACTCATTCACTAATTCATTCATTGAGTCTCAACCGTCTCTGATCATGGTGGCACCATGGTATGTTCCAGGGATGAAGAACTTAGAATAAGTGCTGCCCTCAAGAAACCGAGAAGGGTCACAAGTATGGACAGTAACTATTGCAATGTTAAATGATCATTGTCTTTATGGAGGGTGCCGAAGTGGCCAAGAGGAGGATACAGTCTGCTCTGCACTTGAGGGAAGGTTTCAGAGTGTTGGGAGTTCTTGATGTAGTCTTGAAGGATGAGCAGATATCTGTTAGGTGGGTAAAAAGAGAAAGGACATTTTAGACAAAAGGAGGAACACGGTAAAAATCCTGGACGTAGGGCTGAGCCTGGCCACTTGGAGATACTGCTCACAGTTGATTACGGCTGAAATTTATCCAGGCAGGGAAAGTGAGGGGAGATACAGGGCTGGCGAGAGCAGCCAAGTGCTAGATCTTATGTGGCCTTGGCCACTCCTAGGCAAAGGGGAGCCATTGATGGGTTTAAGAAGGATAATAACATGGTGAGGATTGCATTTTAGATAAACCACTCTGCTATGGTGGGGCCAATAGATTGACATGAACCAGACTATGATTGGCCCGCCAGGTGTGGTGGCACATGCCTGTAACCCCAGTGACTTGGGAGGCTGAGGTAGGAGGCTCACAGGTTTGAGGGCAGAGGCCACCTGCACAACTTAACCAGACTCTATCTAAAAAAATAAACAAATATATAACTAAATAAAAAAATGAAAAATAAAAAGTAGGTGAGGGGGTGCGGCTCAGTGGTAGAGCACTGGCCTAGCATGCTTGAATCCCCTTGGCTTAACCTCTAGTACTGAAGGGAGAGAGAGAGAGAAAGAGAGAGATAGAGAGAGAGAGAGAGAGAGAGACAGAGAGAGAGACAGAGAGAGAGACAGAGAGAGAGACAGAGAGAGAGACAGAGAGAGAGAGAGACAGAGAGAGAGAGACAGAATATAATTGGCCAATGGAATCAGGAAACTATTGCTGTTGTCCAGAGGAGATACAAGGGCTTGAATAAATGTTAGCAATAGCTAACAATTACCCACTGCTTACTCTGTGTTAAACATTTGCATGTATCACCACCTATCCCCCTCATAGCTACCCCATGAGTTATTGTTGTTGTTAGGTGCCATTGAGTCAGTGTCCGACTCATAGGGACCCTACATACAACAGGCAAAACAGTATTGTTAGTGCTTCTCTGCTATTCATAGGGCTTTCATTGGGTGACTGGTTTTTTTTTGGAGGGGAGTGGGTTGCCAGGTCCTTCTCCAAGCCTACAGCACCTGGTGGTCCCAAGTGGTCTCCCATCCAAGTACTAACCAGGTCCGACCCTGCTTAGCTTCTGAGATCTGACGGGATCAGATGCCACGGTGGTATGGCTGCAGGCACCCCATGAGTTCTTGTTAGGTGCTGTTGAGTCATGTCCAACTCATAGTGAGCCTTTTACGATTTTCAATGGCTGATTGTTTCAGGATTGCCTTGGGAGTGGATTGCCACGTCCTTTTCCCGTTTTTGTGGTACTGGGAATTGAACCCAGGACCTCTGAGACTGCAGAGCATCACTCTACCAACTGAGCTAAATCCCAGCCCCCCTCTTGAGTAGGTCCTGTTGTTATTATCACATCCATATTACAGATGGGGAACGGAGACTTGGTCCCATAGTCAGTAAGTGGCAAAAGGAG
The DNA here is from genome assembly GCA_007922755.1 of Pedetes capensis. Taxonomy (NCBI): domain Eukaryota; kingdom Metazoa; phylum Chordata; class Mammalia; order Rodentia; family Pedetidae; genus Pedetes; species Pedetes capensis. Next base: position 141,521 of record VMDO01002353.1, read on the forward strand.
GGCTGAAATCCATCCACCCTGACTTCAAAAGCCTACAGCCGTAGCACTGTGGTGTTTGATCCCGTCAGATCTCGGAAGCTAAGCAGGGCTGGGCCTGGCTAGTACTTAGATGGGAGACTGCCTGGGAACACCAGATACTGAAGGGTTGGGAGAAGGACCTGGCAACCCACTCCCAAAAATGAATCTGCCATTGAAAACCCTATGAGTAAAAGAGAAGCACTGACAATAGTGTTTCGCCTGTTGTACATAGGATTACTATGAGTTGGACATCGACTCGACGGCACCTAACAACAACAACAACCCTGACTTTGGCCCCCACTGGCCTAACCACTATGACAATCTGCTAAAATCATGAAAGTGTGGGTGTAGATAAGAGCCATGAGTGTACAGCTGGTGAGGGGTCCCCTCCCCCAATCCAGACATCAGAGTGAAAGAGAGGAAAAAATCAAATCCTCCTACTCAGTCTCTGGGATCAACAGTGAACCCAGACAAACAAGCAGGTTTTATGGCCCCCCCAGCTACCTGTCTAGGATGCCGGGACAGTGTCTAGTCCAAGGACGAGGATTCCTGTATCATCGTTACTGCTACCATGGGCCTTCCCAGGGGTGATGACGCAAGCCCAGGTTCTCTCAAAAGTCTCCACTGAGGCTGGACTCATACCCCTCACCCTTCCCCTGCAGGAGTTCTGGGAAAAAGGTCCCACCCTGCAAGTCCAGGCCCTGGGAGAACATTTTTGTGGTCTTCCCTGTCTTCCCGGGACCCTGCCCCTCTCTGAGGGATGATTGGATGTTGGAGAGGGCACTCCTATTGTGTCACATGTGTGGGTGGCCAGCTCAGCGCTGGTCATCTCGGGGTCAGGCCCTGGCCTTCACTTGCCTGAGGCTGATCAGGAAATGCACTATCTTCTGCGGCCCTGAGGTCTCCTGTACTTGAGTAAGGCAGAGTCCCCTGAAGGACTGTGCTCCTTGGGCTACCGCTCAGAAAAAGGACCTGCTCCTTGGTAAGTGGTTTCCAGCCAGCAGCATGGGCTCCATGTGTGTCTCCCCTCTTGGACCATGGTTTGAGCTGCTGGCCTCCCCACTCACCTGTGTGGACATTTCTAGGCCTGCAGCCAGCTGGGCCAGCTGACGTCAAGAGACCCTAGGACTGCACACAGCGTTGCTGATTCACCTCCCAGCAGTGAACATTGTGGCCTCCACCTGGAGCTTTGCTTTGTCTTTCATAGGTCAGGGTGTTGGTTTTATTTTTTAATAAATAAAACAGAATCTGACTCACAACTCAAGAGAGGCTGCAGCCTGCTCTGAGCCATCAGTATCACCATGGCAACTGTGCCATGCATGAGCACTTGAAAATGTCATTATCAACAGTGACCCTGAACATTCCTTCTCATCTCACAGCAGCCATGGGCCTGCGTAGCCCCTAAGGGTCAGGGGCTGGATGAATGACCCAAGCCTGGACTCTCCCAAAAGCAGGGAGTTGAAAGTAGGGAACTCAGGGACCCTTTACCCTCATCTTACCTGCCTTCCACATGTAAAGCCATCTGGCAGGAGCTGAGAAGAGCTTTTTCATGCTGGGACAGGCATTAGGGGTGGACATTAAGCTCATACTTCAGAGCCCCAAAGACTTTGATTTCTATTTCTAAAGTTGTGTGGTAGGTGAGCTGCAGAGCTCATGAGGCCTAGAATCCAAATAATGTATGCAGATGATGATGATGATGATGATGACCATTATTGAACGTCCACCACTATATTAGTTACTTTTGCATCATTGTGACAAAAATGCCCAACACAAACAACATGAGGGAGGAAAGATTTATTTTGCTCATGACTTTGGAGTGTTCAGTCCGTGGTTCTTTGGCCTCATGTGCTTGGGCAGAACATCATGGCAGCGGGAGAGTCTCTGAAGAAAGCTGTTCACTTCATGGCTAACCAGGAAGCAGAGAGAAGGGCACACAGAAAAGGCCAGGGCAACATATAGCCCCTAGAGATAGGCCCCAGTGACCTACTTTCTCCAACTAGGCCCCCCTTCCTACCTTTCATCATATCCCAATAATGCCATCATATGATGGGTTCTGTCAAGGGATTAATCTATTGCCTAATTGTCTCTGGAAATACCATCACAGACATACCCAGAGGGGTGCGTCACTAATCCCCATGAGGTTTCTTAATTTAATCAAGTTGAAATTCAAAATTAACCATCATAACCACCAGGAGTCAGGCAGTGAATGATTCTTTGTACACCTTACACCTTTGCTGTAATTATTTACCCAGTGACAATTTAAATGAATAAATTAGTTGTAATTAATTTAAGGATAATAATGTCTAGCATTTATTGAGTACCAGACTCTCTGCTAAGCTCTTTAACATTTAATTTCACATGGAAAGCATATGATTACCCCTACTTTACAGATGAGAAAACTGAGGCTAATAGAAGTGAACAAATTTGCCTGAGGTCACTCAGGTATGGAAGGGTACAGCTGAGCTTTGGGTCTGTCTGACAGGTGTCCCCATTTTTTTTTTTTTTTTTTTTGGTTATAACCTAAGGCTCAACTGAGGTCCAAGCTACAGTCTGAGCAGAGGGAAGCTCCAGGATTGCCTGGGTTATGACATGTCCCCCGGGATCCTTGGCTAATATCTCTCATCCCTGGTGACCTGTATCAAGGTCACCTGAGGAGATTTCATGGGTCTAGGCCACCAAGATCTATGACATCAGATATTGAGTGTAGACTAGAGGATTATGTATTGTAGGCAACTTCCCAGGTTAAGCTCTAGCATTTGAGAATCTAGAGTTAACTGAATCCTAAAGGGCAGGGACCATGCCTTCTCTGAGCCATGGCTAAGGCCTGGTACAGGATATGGCCTAATATAGGCCTCAAAAGCATTTGTTGAACCTGAATGAAGAAGGAATGGGTCCCCTCAAGTCCTCTTCACTGCACCAGGGCCAGCACTGCCCCAGCTCTTGAGAGTTTGTGATCTCTTGCTGCTAAAGCCCACTGTCACGCCCATGTGCCTTTACTACCCCACCTGGGTGGTACTTCCTGCTGTGACTTTCCCTGTAACGGGAGAAGCAGGGCATGCCTATTGTCAAAAAGCTGCGTTTTGTTAGCAGGAACAAACTCAGTCCCTAAGCCAACCTTTAAGACAGATATTGGAGTTGGGCATGGTGGTGCACATCTATAATACACTCAGGAAGTTGAGGCAGGAGAGTTTGAGGACAGACTTGGCTATGTGTTGAGACTCTGCCTCAAGAAGAAGAAGAAGGATGAGGAGGAGGAGGAGAGGAAGAAAGGAAAAGGAGAAGAGGGAAGAAGGAGAAGGAGAAGTAGTGGAGGAAGAAGGAGGAGGAGGAAGAGGAGGAGGAGGAGGAGGAAGGCAGTGACAGATACTGTCTATGATTGTTACCCTCATTGACAACTTGATTAGATTGAGATTCTTGAACCAAATATCTTAGGTGGGCTCCCACAGTGCTGAGGACAGTTTGGGATCCTTTCCTCTGATAAATCTTAAACATAAAAGAGGCTGATTCACTCAAATATCAAACAAGTAGTCATAGAATCTATAAGTGATGGTACATGTGCATATATAGAATATAATTAAAAATTTCAAAGAATATTTAATGATATGGGAAGATGTTTGCTAAAAATAAGAGGAAAAAGGCAGGATGCCCAACTATACACATTGGGAAGATGATTGTGATATGTGTTTGTTGTTAGGTGCTGTCAGTCAGGTCCGATTCATAGCAACCCTCACAGCATTTTCAATGGATGATTGTTTCAAGATTATTTTGAGTCGGGTGCAGTGGCGCATGCCTGTAATCCCAGCGGCTTGGGAGGCGAAGGCAGGAGGATCACAAGTTCGAGACCAGAGGCAGTCTGTGTAATTTAGCGAGACCCTGTCTCAAAAAAAAGTAAAAAATGGGCTGGGGGTGCAGCTCAGTGGTCCAGCACTTGCAGAGCATGCAAGCGCGAGGCCCTGGGTCCAAGATTATTTTGAGAGGGGGAGAGAACATCCTCTCCCATTTTTGGGGTGCTGGAGATCAAACTCATGGCCTCAGAGAGTGCAGAGCAGCACTCTACCAACTGATCTAAATCCAAAGGCCAGTTTTCCCCAAGTATCTGTTCTTTTCTTTGCTATAGTAATACAATTACTATTTAGATAAATATCATATTTCCCAATAGCCATGGGACTTCGTTCTGGCTAGAGGGATACACCCCCATGTGTCTGTCAGCTTGTTGTGCTGTGGGGCTTTCGGGTTGCTGTGATGCTGAAAACTATGCCACCCATATCTCAGATACCAGCAGGGCCACCCACGGTGGTCATATTTTATCTGAGCTTCCAGACTAAAGCAGACTAGGGAGAAGGACCTGGCAGCCCACTCTCTAAACAATCAGTCATTGAAAACGCTATGAATAGCAGAGAAGCACTGTCAAATATAGTGCTGGAAAATGAGCCCCCCAGGCTGGAAGGCATTCAAGAAATGACTGGGGAAGAGTTGCTTCCTCAAAGTGGAGTTGATCTTAATGATGGGAATCAAGTAAAGTTCTTGGGACCTCCTTTTGCTGATGTGGCACTACTCAAATGAGAAGAAACACAGTGTCTTCAACAATGGGCTCAAACATAAAAAGATCCTGTGCATGGCACAGTATTGGGTGGTGTTTCATTCTATTCTAAATAGGGTTGCTGTGAGTCAGATCCAACTCGAGGGCACCTAGCAAGTGAGATACAAGTAGAAGTGATGCATTTGAATTCCAGGAAGTGTTTGTCCTAGCCTGTTCCTTCTGCTGCAACAAAATTACCTTAGTCTTGGTAATTTATAAACAACAGAAATTTATTATTCACAGTTCAAGGGACTGGGAAGTTCAAAATCAAGGCACTAGTAAATTCAGTGTCTGAGGAGTACTTGCTGTCTGCTTCTAAGAGGGCTCCTATTGGCTGCTTCTCCACATGGTGGGAGGAGCAACAGCTCCGTCACACCTCATTTATAAAGTCACTAATCCCATTTGTGAGACAACCACACTCTAACTTAATCACTTATAATGTTCTTGTGGTTAGGTGCCAACGCATAGGGACCTCATGTACAACAGAACAAAACACTCCCTGACACTGTGCCATGCCCAGCACTATGTCAGTACTGCTCTGCTATTCATAGGTTTTCAGTGGATGATTGTTTTGAGATTGTTTCAGGAGGAGCTGCCAGGTCCTTCTCCCATTTTTGCAGTGCTGGGGATCAAACCCAAGGCCTCAGAGAGCACAGAGCAGCACTCTACCAACTGAGCTAAACTCTAGCCTGTTGATCACTTACTATACATCCCATTGATGATGATGATGATGATGATGATGATGATGATGACGATGATGATGATATTTTGAGACAAGGTCTTGCTGTGTAGCCTTGGCTGGCCTCAATCTTGCAGCAATCCTCCTGCCTCTGTCTCCCAAGTACTAGGATTATAGGCATACACTACCACACCCAGCAAAGCCCACTTTTCAATATGATCACATTGCTGAATAAGTTTCAACATATAAATTTTGGGGAGGGATGCCACATTTAGACCATAGTAGTGTCCTTGGAGAGGGAAACTACTCTTTTTTTCACTTCTTCCTCCGTCAGCCTGCTGGAATGTGGACAGGAGCAGCCATCTTGGGTTATGTGGTAGAAACTATATGGAGGATGGAAAACATCAGGTTAGAAGGGATCTGGTCCCTGAGGTCATGAATCTGTTGTACCAGGCAGGGCTGCTTACCACTGGATGTCATTTAGTGGACAGAGAAGTTAACATATTGAAGCCATTATTACTTTGGGTATTCTGTCATTTAGACCCAAAACAGTCCTAATCAAGATGAGATATTGTTGTTGTTGTTGTTGTTAGGTGCCGTCGAGTTGGTATCCGACTCATAGCGACCCTCATAGGGTTTTCAATGGCTGACTGTTTTGGGATTGCCTTGGGAGTGGATTGCCAGGCCCTTCTCCCATTTTTGCGGTGCTGGGGATTGAACTCGAGACCTCAGACACTGCAGCGCAGCGCTCTACCAACTGAGCTAAATCCCAGCCCGAGATATTGTTAAGTAAACAAAAAAATGCAAGTTAAAATAGTATGAACTGTTGGATTCCAATTTTATTTTAAAATGTGCATTTATATACATTTACAAATGTACATTAAAGAGGAAGTATTGTTATTGTTGTTAAGTGCCATCGAGTCAGTGTCCCACTCAGTGACCCTATGTACAATAGATGGAACACTATTGTCAGTGCTTCTCTGCTGTTCATAGGGTTTTCAAAGGCAGATTGATTTTTGGGAGGGGGTTGCCAGGTCCTTCTCCCAAGCCTACAATGCCTGGTGTTCCCAGGTAGTCTCCCATCCAAGTACCAACCAGGCCTGACCCTGCTTAGCTTCTGAGATCTGGTGGGATCGGATGCCACAGTGCTATGGCTGCAGGCAGAAAAAGGAAATGGGAAGGTTAGAAAGTAAAACATTAGCAAAGCCTATTTCAGCATTTGGAAGAAGGACTCAGCAACCCACTCCACCCCTTCCCCCCAAAAAATCAGCCATTGAAAACCTTATGAATAGCAGAGAAGCACTAACAATACTATTTCCTCTGTTGTACATAGGGTCGCTATGAATTGGATGCTGACTCAACAGTACCTAACAACAATTTCAGCAGGGTGAGGCTACAGGATTTTACATGTTTTTTTGTTTGCTTATTTGTATTTTCTAATTTTTCTACAACCAGAGTGTATTACTTTTTAAATAAGAAAAAAAGGTATAAGTGGTGTTATTCTTGTGAGATCCACATGGATTTCAATCATAAAAAAATTCCTTATGATTCCACATTGTTGTTGTTAGGTGCCTTCAAGTTGGGTCCAATTCATAGCAACCCTATGTACAACAGAATAAATCACTACCCCGAATATGATTTCATAGGGGTGGAGGGCAGGAAGGAATATTGAAAATAAATAAGGACCTGAGACATCATCATTCAAAATATATTGTTAAGGGGAAAAAGGTCATTCAACCATTTGATTCCATTTTTGTGTGTGTGTGTGTGTGTGTGTGAAAAGAATAAAATGATATAGATATGTGCTAGAAAAGGAACTAGAAGGAAATAAGCCAATATATCAGTGGTCTGGTTCTAGAGGAGAGTTCCTGGTACTTACTATCTCTGTTATACTTTCTGATATTTGATCATTTTTTTTCCAATAAGACCATGCTGATTTTATTTTATTTTGGTTTTGGGGATTGAATCCAGGGCCTCACTCATGCTAAGCATGAGTTTTATCACTGATCTAGCCCCCAACCCCTAGTCTTTTTTTTTTTTTCAGTACTAAAGGGCTGAACCAGGGCCTCATGCATACTTTGCAAGTGCTCTACCACTGAGATGCATCCTCAGCCCTTTTTTTAAAAAAAAATTTTTTTATCTTGAGACAAGGTTTCAATAAATTAGTCAGGCCTTTAATTTACAATCCTCCTGTCTCCGCCCCCTGAGTCCCTGGGATTACTGTGGGCCAGCAACCTCTACTCTTATTTATTTATAAATGTTTTTACTTAGAGAAATTTTAACAATGTAGAAAAGAATGTTGCAAAGAATAAGAAAACTCACATCTCACTGCCCTAATTTAAAACTATTACTATTTTGTTATATGTAATTCCACTCTTTGTTAAAGAAATGAACAGGTCTAATTTACAAAGGTCTATGAGGATTATTGAAAATATGTAAATTAAAGAGATCTGCTCTGTGGGGGACAGCCCAGGGCTCTGGCAAACTCAGGTCAGCCATGCTTAGTGACTCTCAACTCCCGTCCACCTTTAGCCAGAGGTTTGGCTCTAAGTGACTATTTCCAGAAGGGAGGTGGCCTTGGGGCCAGGGTGCCAGATTTGCCTGGCGGTTCCCCTGGAACGTACAGCGGCAGGCAGGCTGGAAGAGGTGGCAGCGGGCACTTCCCCCCTGAGTTCTGTCGTTGCTCAACTAGTGTTTACGCAGAGGGTGGGGCCAGCGCCTCCGCCTGGAGGCCTTTGCTCTCAAGGGAGCCGGCCTGGGGCAGGCCACAAGCAAAAGAAGGCAAAACCACTGTCTCCTACGAGGCCCAGAGGCCGCAGCCAGGGAGGATTCTGGGAAGGGGGCCCCACTGTGAGGTGGTCAAGTGGTCAGGGGAGGCTGTGGGGATCTGGAAGGAAGAGGGTAAAATGGGAAGAGGAGGAAGCTCTGACCTTTGCCAGGCACCTGCCCATGGGACGGCGTTATGGCATTGGACAGAGGGTGGCAACGAGTCTCAGGAGGAATGAAGCACTCGCCCAAGGCTTCATGGCTTGTGTCAGTCCGGCCTGAGATTGAGACTGAGTCCACAGCTCCACTCTTGACACCACACCAGGCCATGTCCTCTCATGAGGGAGCCATTCCACTCTGCTCGGAGTCCACAGCAAGGTGGAGGGCATTTGGAAATGGGCTTCCAGGAGGGGGTGGGTCTAGAAATGAGACGTTAAGAGGCGCCTGTCCACGCTTGCCAGGAGTCCATGGGAGCGACAGCCGCCTTCTAGCTTGGAGGCTCAGAGCAGCTGTTGTTGTTAGGTGCCATCGAGTCAGTATCCAACTCATAGCGACCCTCATAGGGTTTTCAATGGCTGACCGTTACGGGATTGCCTTGGGAGTGGATTGCCAGGTCCTTCTCCCATTTTTGCGGTGCTGGGAATTGAACTCAGGACCTCAGAGACTGCAGTGCAGCACTCTACCAACTGAGCTAAATCCCAGCCCCAGAGCAGCTAATCAAGTCTGAACTGATTTTAAGAGTGCCCTGATGTCCTCTCTTCTTGAGTGTGAGGGTCCTTCCTTGTCCTCTGCTGGGTGCGCTGGCCTGGGCAGAGACCTGCATCCTACTGGACCACTCTTTTTCAAGCCTTCCCTTTGCTTCCAACATCTGGCACACTTGCCAAAGGTGGAACAGGCTAGAGGCCCTAGGGTCACAGACTGACCCAGAGAGATCCTTTGGGTCTCCCCCACTTGACTCAAATGTCAGCCAGCCAGAGCTATAGGTAGAGAGTCAGCAACTCCTCCAGGCAGGCCAGAGTTTTCAGTCTGATAAGATTGGTTGGAAATCTGGCTCTGTCATATTTTGACTACGTGACCTTACACAGATTGCTTAACATCTGACTCAGACACTCAATGCCTTTACAAAATGGCGGTATTGTGTTTTTTTTAAAAATGATTTTTTATTAGTGATATTTTAGTTACTGTACAACATAATAGGTTTTATTATGGCATTTCCATATATGCCTATTATTGTACATTGCTCATGTTTACCTTCTTCATTACCCTCTCCTGACCCCCCTTCCCCTCTTCTGATGATCCCCCTTCTGCTTCTTGTTGTTGTTGTTGTTGTTGTTAGGTGCCCTCTAGTTGGGTCCAACTCATAGCGACCCCCATAGAGTTTTCAGTGGGTGATTATTTTCGGGATTGCTTCAAGAATGGATTGCCACATCCTTCTCTCATTTTTGTGGGACTGAACTGGGGTCCTCAGAGCATGCAGAGGAGCACTCTACCAACTGAGCTAAACCCCCCTTCTGCTTATGTTGTTGTTGTTGTTAGGTGCCATGGAGTCAGTATCCAACTCATAGTGACCCTACGTACAACAGGTGAAACACTATTGTCAGTGCTTCTGTGCTATTCATAGGGTTTTCAACGGTGGATTGTTTTTTGGGAGTGGGTTGCCGGGTCCTTCTCCCACTTCTGCTTATATGTCTATATAAATCCAGATTTTGCCTTTGAGAGAAAACTTGATAGTTCTCTTCTTTTCTCCCATTACCCTTTCTTATTGCTCCCTCCCCCTCTCTTTAGTCCCTTTTCTCCTCCTACATAGTCCCCCTTCTACTTCCATGATCTATATATTAAAATATTGAATATATATATTGAAATCTAGTGTCTACATATGAGAGAAAATATGTGGTTTGTCTTTTTGTGTCTGGCTTATTTCACTTACAATTATGATCTTTTGTTCCACCTATTTTCCAGCAAATACCATTATTTTGTCCTCCTTGGTGGCTGAATAAAACTCTATTGGGCATATGTACCACATTTTCCTTATTCATTCATATGTTGATGGACAACTAATTTGATTCCAAATCTTGACTATTATGAATAGCACTGTGATAAACATGGAGGAGCAGGTATCTTATCTCTATGATATGTTGACTTTTATTCCTTCTGATATATACTCAGGTGGCACAGCTGGGTCATATGATAGTTCTATTTTTAGTTTTGTGAGGAACCTCCAAACTGATTTCCATAGTGGCTGCATCAGCCTGCATTCCTACCAGCAGTGTACTAGGGTTCTTCCATCCTCAAGTCCTCATTAGCACTTGTTGTTTGCTTTGTTGATAGGAGCCATTCTAACTGGAAAGAGGTGAAATTTTCAAAGTAGTTTCAATTTGCATTTCCTGATGGCTAAGGATGCTGGATATTTTTTCACATGTTTATTGGTCATTTGTATTTCTTCTTTTGAGAATTATCTGTTCATTTGCCCATAAAATGAGGATATTATCATTGATGACAGCAATGATAACAGATCACACCTTTTCCAGTGGTTGGAGGATTAAAGATGATAATATTCCAGCGACTCAGGAAGTGGAGGCAGGAAGCCCACAGGTTCGAGGCGAGAGGCAGCCTGCATAACTTAATGAGACCCTGTCCCAAGATAAAAAACAAAAAATGGGTTGGGGTGCAACTCTGTGGGAGAGGACTTGCGAAGTATGTGTGAGACCCTGGGCTCAACCCCCAAGTACCACCAAAAAAAAAAAAAAAAAAATGACAATGCACAGAAAAAGACTTCATGTTTTGCGCCTGTCAGGTGACAGCAAACACACAGGAAGGGTGCCTGAGGCTAGGGTAGCTCCTCTGCCTCCCCCCACCTGCCTGCGTGTCAAATTCAGTCTTCAGTCTGAAGTGGCCAGGAGCTACAAAGTCTCCATTCCCTTCTCAGGGGCAGAGTGTCCTCGACTTGGGAACGTGACAGCTGATACTGAGCATGGAGAGGGAGATACTATCTGAGGCTGAGTGGGGGGAGACTCGTAGCTGAGTCTGACAGGCCAGGGAAACCAATGCTAGTCCATGGGGTTGGGGACCAGCACATGGACCCCAATCCCCAGACCCCTAAATCTCAGCACTTTCTGGTTTGATGGCCCCACACTGGGCACCCCTTTTCTGCTGTGACGCTGCCCTCTGAATTTTCTCACCCCTCTGGTGCTGCCTGGGCTATTATTAATTATGATTATTATTATTAGCAATGATGATGACTGCTGCTCCCATTTACTACTTACTCAGTGCCAGGAGATGTGCCAACTATTGTCTTATTTCATCATTGTGGCAACCTTGGGAAGGGGGTGCTATTATTTTCTCCATAGCACAGATGAAGACGCTGAGGTATGGAGAGGTTAGGGGACTTGCTGAGGCCACATAGGTAGGAAGTAGCCCTTCTGAGTTTCTCGCTGAGGTTGGGATGGAGTGAATTCCGCAAACAGGAAGGCGTTCTCCAGACTCAGATCCACCCATTGCCAAGGCTCCTGGTCTGGGATCCAGTAGGGTTCTGCTGGAGCGCTGCTGAGTTCCATTCTGGTCACCATAACATTTGGCAGTTTCTTGCCACTTTTCCCAGTGAGATTCTGCCCCGGTCTATGGCCAGGGCTAGGAGACTTGCTTGGGTCAGGTGGGGTCAAGTCAGCGGGTTAGAGCCCAGGATCTGTAGAGGGAATGGTTGGAAAGTCTAAAGGGAATGTAGGGAGTGGGGAGGCAAATGAGAGATGAGTGGTGAAAACAGCCACTACCCTAAGGCCGGGAAAACAAATGGGGGAGGTGATGGTCCAGAGGCTCAGGAGTAGCGGCTGCCCAATGGGCCTGGGAGCCACAGAAAAAGGAGCCATAGCCAGAGATGCCTCCCAAAGCTGGGGCTCGGGAGAAACACCTAGACCTCACTCCTGCCTCCGTCTTCTTCCAGCATCTTTCACTGGGCAAATCTACTGATATGCTAGTTGGCAAGGCTGTCTGGCACATTTCATTTGCCCTCCCAGATGTTGGACAGAAAAGAGAAAGGCAAGGAACAGATGTGACACGCAAAGCAAAGGACCAAGACCCAGACACCTGCAAGGCCACCTTCTGTTGCCATGGCAGCTCTTCATCTGCTGCAGGGCTCCTGCTAAAAAGAGGGCAGGTGGGCAAAGTCCCACTGCTGAAGACCCTGTGAAGAGGATCCCTGCCCATCCCTGGGCTGTGCCTCTTCTCTGGAGCCAGCCCTGCTTGGGGTTAGTACACCCTAGCTGACAGAGCTGGCCAATCTCTTTGTGTACTTGATCTGACTGCCTGGGAGTCTTTTCTGGCCTTTCCCTTCACTCCAGTGATTGTGCTTCTCTCTGGTTCTTTCTTTCCATCAACACTGAGCCTACAGGGCTAGGGCCTCACCATGCCCTTCCCTAATGCCTGTCCAAGTAATAAGACCAGAGAAGATGCCACCAAATCCCAAAGGTCTCATCCCAAGCATTCTGATTAAGAACCCAGGCTGGAGTGGGGCATGGTGGTACATGCCTGTAATCCTAGCTTTCAAGAGGCTGAGGCAGGAGGATCAATGAGAGTTTGAGGCCAGCCTGCTCTACATAGCAAGTTCCAGGCCAGCCAATCCCTTGCAGCAAAGCAAAGCAAAGCAAAACAAACAAATAAACAAAACAAAACAAAAAAAAACCCAGGCAGGGGTAGCTCTTACACATGAGGTGAAATCCAGCTCTGTGACGTACTAACTCTGAGCAAGTGATTTTACCTCCCCAAGCCTCAATTTGCTCACTTTTAAAATGGAGATAGTAAGGGCTGGGGATGTAGCTCAGTGGTAGAGCCTTTGCCTAGCATGCTGAAAGCCATGGTTTCAATCCCAGGCATCAAAAACTTTTGCTATATAAAATGGAAATAGTAATAATAATACCTACAGGGCTGTTGTGAAAAAGAAAAAAGCTAATGTATAGCATAGTGCTCAGTATAGAGTAATTGTCTGGAAATAGTAACTTGAAAGGACATAGTAAGGAAAGTTTGGAGTCACTTCAGACTCACGAGGAAGAAGCATCTCTGGACTTCCAAAGTCCTGGTTGACCAAGCCGTCTGCTCACTAGTCATCTTCCTTGAGATCTAATCCTTCCAATCCTGGTTGGCCAAGGAACGAGGCAATCCTTTCCCCCTACACTTCTCTGGCTGTACCCATGATCAGGGCAGTGGAGCCCTTGTAGCTATGGGAAGGAAATGATTTTCCTGGCATCGATATCCCTGCCATCTTGGTCCCCACAAATGGCAGTTGGAAAAGGGAAGCAATGGGCACCTGGAGCCTCAGTGTCCTTGATGGAAGACCTGACTTAATGTGTGAGCACCACAGTGCTTTCCTCCCCTGTTTCCCAGCAGGGCCAACATCTGGTCTCATCTGGAAGGACAACAATGTGAAGTTCCTGGATGTCCTCAGGGCTTTCTCATCTGTGCTTGGGACAGGTCTACCAGCCAACTAACCAATGTCTTGTGCCTACCATGTAGTGTAGAACCTTGGGACTTCAATGCATGAAACAACTTCGAGCAGAACCCCAGACAGCAAGTTCTAAAGGGGCCTCCTGTGGAGCCACAGGACTTAGAGTAGGAGCCCAGAGGGACCTCTCAGGAGACTGCACATGGTTAGCACTAGAGGGGTCTTCAGTCTGACTGGCAGAATACGTCCTTTGGAGAGGCTCAGGCAGAGCTCTGGGACATTGGAGCAGGAAGAGATTAAAAATGTTTCTGCTGGAAGGTGTGCAAGAATGTGTCTAGCTCAATCCCTTATTTTACAACTGAAGCCTCATTCCCTGAGTGCTATGGTTTAGATAAATGTCCTCAAAGGCCCATGTGTTCAAGGCTTGGATATCAGCCTGTGATGCTACAGAGAGGAGGTGGAACCCTTAGGAGGTGGCCCCTCACCGGAGGAAGTTTAGTCACTGAGGTGTGCCCTTGAAGGGGATATTGGGACTCAATCCCCTTCAAATCTCTTTGCTTCCTGGTTACCAAGAGGTGAACAATGTTCCCACTGTAATGTGCTATGCCACCATAGGCCCAAAGCAACAGGGACAAGTGATCATGGACTGAAGCCTCTGAAATCATGAGCCTAAAGAAATCTTTCCTCCTTTTAAGATGATTCTCTCAGGTATTTTGTTATAGTGACAGAAAGCTGACTAATACATTGCAGGTAGCCGATAGAAGAGTCTGAGCAGAATTTTCTAGAGATGAAGTCCATGTGATGCCTTTAGGTGTTTAGGCTCGGGGGAGAGAGAAAGAGACAGTCTTATAGCTTATCTGTGAGGTTGTCATTGAAGGTACAAGAAGAAAACTAGCAAGTAGGCATTCATCCCACGAGTATTTATTGACACTTCTGTGCATTGGGCTCTGGGCGAGGCACAGAAGGATATGAAGAGGAGGGAAACACTGTAAAGAGAGGTGTGGCAGAAAGCCAACTCAAGCTGATTTCAACAAAGCGTGGTGGTTGGCTCAAAGAGCTACTAGTGTAGAGGTAGGGTGGGTGTTTTATATACCATCTTATCCTTTCCAATATCATGTGGTGAAGCTGTAGTCACCTGTGTGACTGTATTTGGAGACAGGCCCTTTAAGGAGGTAATTATGGCTAAAGGAGGTCATAAGGGTGAAGTCCTAATCCAATAGGACTGGTGTCCTTACCAGAAGAGGAAGAGATTCCAAAGATCTTTCTCCATGCATACACACAGAAGAGGCCGTCTGAGGACACAGCAATAAAGGACTCTGCCATCTATAAGCCAGGAGGAGTAGCCTCACCAGAAACCAATTCTGAGGGCCCCTTGATCTTGAACTTCCAGCCTCCATAGTGGTGAGAAAATAACTGTCTGTTGAGGCCTCCCAGTATGTGGCATTTTGTTACGGCAACCCGAGCAGCCTGACGCTGTTCACTCCAGCGGCTCTGATTGCATTCCCTGCAGTGGGTCAGCTCTGCCCTTCTCTGTGTGTAGTTCATTCTCAGGCTGGGAACAAGGGGGTGACCCTATTTCCAGGCTCAGCTGTCCAGAGGAAGAGAGAGAGAAGGGAGATGGTTGCTCCACAAAGCACTCTCATAAACACAAGAGCGCTCTTCCTGGAAAGCTTCATTCAACTTTCTTTCTATCTACTGGCCTTATCCGGGTCCCATGCTCAGTCCTGAACTCATTCCTGAGACTCAGAAAAGCTAGGCCCTGCATATTTTGTGGAGTATGGGAAAATTTGCTGTAACAGCGAGACGCCATATACAGAAGTGTAAATGACATATGAATTTATGTCTCTTTCGTGTAAGAGTTTAGAAAAAGAGCAATCCAAAACTGATGGGAGGGCTTGTCCATCTCCCACACACCTAAAGCCATCACATGGACTCCATCTCTAGAAAATTCTGCTATTGGCTACTTACAATGTATTAGTCAGCTTTCTGTCACTGTAACAAAATACCTGAGAGAATAATCTTAAAAAGAGGAAAGGTTTCTTTAGGCTCATGATCACTTGTTCCTGTTACTTTGGGCCTATGGTGGCATAGCACATTATAGTGGGAGCATTGTTCATCTCTTGGTAACCAGAAGCAAAGAGATTTGAAGTGGCTTGAGTCCCAATATCCCCTTCAAGGGGATATTTCCCTTTCTAGATCCAGGAAGATTTGCTTTAATTTCTATCACCTTCCAGTCAGGGAGAAGGGTGGGAGAAGAGCTAGGGAAGTACTTGTCCCTTCCTTTTGAGGCTACAGCCTCAAAATGGTGCAATCATTTTGGCTCATTGTCCATTGGTGAGAACATGGACCAATGGATAATGGCTACCTCAAGCTGCAAGGGAGGCTGGGAAATGTAGTCTTCAGCCAGATAGCCCTCTGCTCAGTTGAAAATGACTTCTGTTCTTAAAGGAGAGAGTGGATATTAGTGAACCAGGGAAGTCTTTGCTGCACATTGATTAATTTAAGCCCAGGTTCCTGAAGCAATTCTTGGGAAGGGTGGTGGGTCTACTCCTGAGCTGGGCAAGAGGTCAGCTTCTACTGAGGCCCATGGGCTTGCTTAAGCCTGTGTACTCTGGGCCTGCTTGTTATAACAGCTTAACTAGTATTTTAAATTATACATTGTGCTTTGCATTTCTTTGGTTTCTCTTAGGAAGCAGGAAAGGGTGAATGAATGGTGGATAGTCAACCAGTAGGGTCTACTTCATGACCTGCCCACAAGGTCCTCAGATGCTAGAGGAAGGGACAGATCTAAGCAGATAATTATGGGTCAATGTGCCAAATAGTAAACTAATAATAATATATAAAGTTCAATGAAAACCGATGGAAAAATTAAGAAAAGATATCTTGGAAGAGACAAATTGGTATCATGAGTTCATTTTAGCTGGGTTAATGGATATGTGGGAATTTCCCAAGTGGTTTTGGTTGAAAGGGGCATTTCAGACAAAGAGAATGGCAAAGGAGTGGAGGTGTGGAGGCCCTGGGGTGTGGCTAGTGGTCTGGTTGGCCAGGCGGTGGGAGCCTGGGAGGTGGGTTGGGATTGGCTAATGAAGAGCACCTGAAGAGCATGGGAAGCAAGCTGGCTGTCTGCCAGGCCTCCGGAAGCCACACAGGATTTTTAAGCCAAAGGAGACATGGTCGGATCTGTCTTTCTCTGGGGCGGGGGCTGGGAGATGACTCGTTTAGGAAGCTATTTCACGAATTTGGTTGAGTAATGAAGACAGCCTGCATCAGATCAGGGTTTTGGTGGTGGGAATACAGGCCAGGAGACAGTTTGCAGAGAGACTCTGGTGGTAGGATGACAGAACTTGGTTAACTGGTTGATTGGGGAGGGTTGAGCAAGGACGAAGGGGCAGTGGTTTAAATATGGTTAAATCTGATCCTAAGTTTACATGCCTGTGCTAGGAACCCAGGGAAGGAGTACAGGAAATGCAAGTTTGGGGGATGAGAGGAGAAAATGCCTTCCCACTGTCCTGAACCTGGGTCCATGACAGACTTCTCTGGGTTCCTCAAATGTACAGAATCTCTTAATTCAAGGCATCGGAACACTCTGTCCCTGCTCTGCAGAACGCTCCCTCCCCCTCAGATTTCCAACTGACTAACTCCACAACTCCTCCAAGGAGCCTTTTCTCATTGCCCTAATCTGGGTCAGAACCCCCTTCCCTATCCTTTAGTGCCTCATGGCTTTCCTTCTCGAACTTCTTACTGGTGAATGTTGAATGGTGGTCTTCCCATCAAGTCTGTCATTTCCATGGGGGCAAGAGCCACATCTGTCTTCTTTACTGCTCCATTGACAATACCAAGGACAGTGCCTGGCACACAGTAGGCAATCATGCTGAGCTTGGGGCCTCCACAGCTGCCTCTGGATATCAGAGTTGCCCAGTGATTTGGGTTTGAGCCCATTGGGATGTGATGGAAGCTAGTGAGGGCACCATGGGGACAGGCGATGTGACCCTTCTGTGGGTCTGAATCAGGCTAGACCTGTGGTTCTCAACCAGGGGGTGTTTTGCCGCCTGGCATGTCTGGGACATTTTTGACTGTCACAATTGAATGTGTGCCTATATGCGAGTCCCACTGGCATCAGAGGGTAGAGGCCAGAGACACTGCTAAAAAGCCTACAATGGACAGCGCAGCTCCCTACAAGAAAAAATTATGCAGCCCAACCTGTCAATAGTGCAGAAGCTGAGAAATCCTGCTGGAGAGATGGGCGAGCCAGCAGGCACAGCCAAGTTCCAATAGAGCCCACTGGCTGCTATGGCCCAAGGAAGAGCAGAGGCATAGCGGCTGTTACAAGAAATATGGCCTTGTGATGTGCGGCCAGGAACCACCTTGGATCGGGCCTCCGTCAAAGGCCCCAACACCTTGGGCGGTTTCCCCTTAACTGAACTCCCCGGCTGCAAGCCCAGCCGGCCCAGCCTGGCGCGCTCGCCTCCCTCTGACTCACCCCGTTGGGTTTCTCCTGCTCTTTAGTGGAAGGGCATCACTCTTCCCACCCCATCTGCCTCACTGATTATTTTCAGCTTGGCTCGCAGAGGCCCAACGCTGCAATTACTCCCCAACCTCAATGGCTCCTTCTGAAAATAACATTCGGGTGGACGAAAACCTCAGTCTGATGGGCTGGCTTTTATACGAAACGGTTAAAGCGTGGGTGTGGGCGTGGGGGTGGGGGTGGGGACAAGAGAGCAGCACAGTGGTACAATTTAAGAGAAGGAGGGGCAAGAAAAGGAAGGGAAGAGAAGGAAGGGGTGGTGGTAAGGATTGTTGCAGAAAATATAAACCTACTGGGCAGGGGTCCTCAGTCTTTTTGTAGCCACATGGGAGTCTTCATCTATACCTCTAATTGAAGGTTTTGTTTGCCTTAATAACACCATCCCCCTCCCCTGATCTTTGAGGCCTGGGAAATTCATGTCTGCCTAGGGCCAGAAGGATTCGTCTTTGGGCATACCAATCTTTATCCAAGCTAGTGACCAAATTTTCCAACCCCAAAATAGGAGACACATGCGCTGACATAGGATTTTTGTTTTCTTTCCCGAAGAGAATGGCATTCTGGGAAACGTAGTTTCAATGCTGATAAGCAGAATTTCTTTGGGTCAGTGAAGGAGCAGACAGGATGTTCAAACTAGGGATTCTTAAGACAACCCAGGGATCTGTGGGTTACTTTAGTTCAGAGGAGAAAATGGAACACCAGAAGTGGGAAGCCTTGTCCTCTCCCAGGATGAGGACAGATATATTTGAAAGTACCTTTTGGATTCCAAAGGAGGCAGAGGGAAAGGAGGAGGAGGGAGAGGAAGAAGAGGAGGAGGAGGGAGAACAGGAAGAGGAGGAAAGTAGGAAGAAAAGGTAGCTGTATGAAGTGAAATTTGGAAAAAGAGGCAGGAAAGAGTCCCACACATTTTTACATTTTAACATTAGTTAAAAGCTTTGTTCTGGAGTTAGCTGGACTTGAGTTCGGTTCTAGACTGTACTAACACCTAGGGTGTGACCCCCAGCAGCAATCCAGCCTCTGTGGGCATCCATTTCCTTGCCTGCTAAAACAGCAGTGGGGCTGAGCCTCCTTCCTGTGGTGGAGAGAATGGGCTGAGGTGAAGTGTGTGCTTGGCATGCAAAGAATAGATGGTGGCTCAGGAATGTTGCTAGCGGGAAGAACACTTGAGAGCAGGAGCAAAGCATGTCCATGCCGAGAGATTCAGGGGCGCCATTCCTTGTCCTCATGGCCACTTCTGGCTGTTACGTGTCCCCAGCTGAACTTGCCCTTTGGGATCTTTTGGAGCCAGCTCACTGGCTATCTTGGGCAATGGTACCCTGCAGAGGAGACATGAGGAGGCCAAGAGTGTCCTTCTGCCTTCTGTGGGGACATTGCCACCTTTCTGGAGCTGGGAGGGGAGGCCCTGCCTCTGTTCAGGGCCCACCTTGCTCACTGGTTCAATATGATTGTAACAGGTGCCGCCTCCCCACGTGGCAGGCACAGAACCAGGCACTGAAGACACAACAAGAGAGCAAGGCACAGGCTTCCTGCCTACTGGGGGGAGTAGATAATCACAGTACGAGGGTATGAAGCCACAATCCAGAGAGGTAACAAAGCCTAGAAGAACACCCTAGAAAGACCCAAACCCACCCAGTCTTAGAAGGAGGGAAGGGAGGGCCCCCCTGAGGAAGAGATTCTTAGACTGGGAGATAAGTCCTGAGCTGGCCAGGACAAAGGTCTGGGAAGAAACTATTATTGGGCCCACTTACAGACAAGGAAGCTAAAAGATTCAGGTCATACAGTTATTAATGGCAGAACTGGTATTTGGCCCCTGGTGTAAGTGATTCTCATTCCTCTTATGCTGTACCACCCTCCCCCACCCTCCCCAGAGGCCTTCATACATCCAGGCCCTGACATTTGAGCTTGACATTAAAGAGGAGTAGGGTTTGCAGAAATCCTTGTATCCTTTTTGGCATAGGGCAGCAGTGTAGGTAGGCTTTGGAGTCAGGCTTTGCCTCCTGGCTCTGTGATTTTAGGCAGTGGCTTAACCTCTCTGTGCCTCTCTTTTTTTTCTGTAAAATGCAGATAACACCCACCTCCTAAGGTGTCATGAGGAGTGAGAATGTGTACAGTGCTTAGAACAGTACCTGAAACATCGACAATCACTCAGTATGATAGCTATTATTACCTCCAGTTTTTTTTTCCAAATGTGGTAGGCAAGACAATTTTAGGTAACATCTATGCTTTTAAAATTTGAATAGTTCAGAATTTATTTTCGGGCTGTGGTTTTGCTAATACTGTTGCTTAGGGCAAGGATACATTCAAAAGGAAATCATTAATTTGGAGAAAAAAGTTAATAAAATAAAATAAAGATCAATTAAAATATATAATACAGATAGAATGTGGATATAGCAGAAAATCATGAAGGCAATACCTGAATGGCTGAAACTTTTGTAAAATAATCTGTGAGTCTATGTTTTGTTCCGCAAATAAAACCACCTAGGGCAAGCGAGGTCGGACAGCACTGGAGATTGAGAGGTTCAGAAAGGGAGTTCGAATCCTAAGGATCAGCTCTGGAGACCAAGAGCCAACTCCTCAACTTCGCTTTCTCGGCGTGTTTGGGGCAATTCGGGCCTCTCGGATTTTTTTTTTTTTTTTTTTTTTTTTTTTTTGGATCACTGGGTCAATCAGTCAGCCAATGCCTCCGCAGAAGTTTAATTAAACTCAGACCTCAGGCGCGAGTTGCCAAAGGTCTCCCCGCCCACCGGCCCCGCCCCCAGCCTGCTGGCCCCGCCCCCGGCACATCTGGAGAAAAGCTTGTGCCCCGCCTGGCGGGGCAGAATCGCAGCTCGCGCATGCGCCTCGGCTGGGCGCCGGGTGCCCCACAACAGGGCTTGACTCCCAGAATCGCGTTGCAAACTGTTGCATCAGACTGCAAGCAGCCCGCCAGGCCGCCAGGGTTTCTAGGAAGATAGGAAGGGTTTGAGCTCCTCTGTGGTCGCTTGGGAGCTTCGGCTGTCACTCACGGTGTTTATACTCCAGTAAGACGATCTCCTAAAATCTCAGTCTTGAGCCGGTCAGGGGAGCGCCTTTGCCACAGGTGAAATTCGCTGAGCTCCGCTGCTCCCGCCCACACCCACGGCCGGCCGCAGGCTGGACCAACTGAACGGGATTCGGTCTGCTTTATTAATGGCAAGGACCCTGAAGGAATGAGCTGGGTTTGATTTCTCTTCCCGAGTACAAGAATGCCCCTGAGGAATTTCGCACTCTGTGAAAGTGCAAAACTCATTTCCCCAGACAAGCGCTGTAGCGGGTTCCCAAAAGAGCTTGGCAAACTCCCAGCAGGAATGTTCAGTGGTTTCCAAATCTCTTTACCCTAAGCAGCTGGACACGCAGACCCTGAGCTAGGAGCCCCTCTGGCCACCCTGAACTTCATGGTGGGTGGACACACGTCCTGCTCAAATAGGCTTTCCTTTCGGCATATCTCAGGCCCTCCTGTTATGGAGCTTTTGGACATAAACCAGAGAATGCACAACCACAAACTCATGTATAGGCAGCACACATAGAACGAGTTCCCTAGATTCAAATGGCTCAGCAACTTGGATCAGTGGAAAAGTTGATCTCCCCACTTTCCCTCACTCTTCCTGTCTTTTGGGCCACTGCTTTTCTCAAAGGGAGAAAAAGCAATGCTGTATCTAGAAGGGGGGGGGGGACAGTCTTGGGGTGGGATGTTCAAGAATGATAGGACTACGGGTTTGGAATCTCCTTTTAAAGGGATTTTCAGGGACAAAATGTGAATCCTACACATCAGTCATCCTTTTATTTTTTTGTAATGGGCCCAGACCAGGATCATTCAGCATTAATGGATTTTCCAGAAAGACAAAATCTGGCAGTTTACCTTAAGCATTCTGCCTTTTTTAGTGTGTTGATGGTGAAAATCTATTCCAACTGAATAACTTGAGTGGTAAAACAAGCCCAGTGTTCTTTCTTCCCCTCATTATTATGAATCATTTGATCCCAAGATTCAAAAAAACAAACAAACAAATACCCCCAAGACTGGTAAGCATTATCTAATGTGTCCCTTGCTAGGCAGTCACTGTTGTTTGTTCAAAACAGCATTTCCCTGTGATCAGTGGAATATTGTCAATATGAGATTTTCATCGTATTAGATGCTTCGTAAATATGAGCTGTTACTTCAGTCATTAGCAGTGCTCTTATGAACTGAAGGAATGACAACTAGTAAATGATGAGAAAGCATCTTGCCAAATGCTGGAGCTAGAATGTCCCTGTGCCCTGTTTCGGTGTGTCAGGGTCCAATCCTCCTGCCAAATGGGTATCAGCAAGGTGGGAGTGTGGGGCTTGAGGGCATGGTCTTAAGGAGCTGCCAGGAGTCAGTGGGATGTCAAATGCGTAGTAACCAGAGAAGCAAGTCATTTATTCTTGTGGGGCCAGGCAATGAAAGCTGAAGCCATGAGGTCAGGAGCCAGGTGGGAAGGGGAGAGGATGAGCTCATGAACTCATGTGGGGCCTCTGTTGTGCCCACAACACCTGTATGTGAGGGGGTTCTCAGTACATACTGGTGAAATGAAATAAATACATTGAAAGAGCGAGAGAAGGTGCCCCGAAGGACATAGAAGTGCAAGATTCTGCAGGAGGCAGCGTGCGATGGCCCAATTTCTCTTGTGTTAGGTGAAGAGGGGATTTTTTCCCCTAGCCCTGTAGGGCTGAACCAGGGTCTTGCACATACTTTGCAAGCAATCTACCACTGAACTGGACCCCCACCCTGCTTTTTAAGTGGTTTTTTTTTTTAGTCTTGAGACAAAGAGTCTCACTAAATTACACAGGCTGCCTCTGGCCTTGAACTTGAGATTTTCCTGCCTCCATATCCTGAGTTGCTGAGATTACAGGTGTGCACCATTGTGCCCGGCTCTTCTGGTCTTTCAAACTTTAAAGGCATAGGACAATAGAGCCACAATTATTAAGTGACAAGCCTGTGAGATCCTTTCTATCCTAGTTTCCCTGTCTGGAAAAGCTATCCATTGGTGATTCTAGAGTTGAGCAATCATTCTTAGCCAAGCCTAGCGACATCATTAATGGTTGCCTCACCTACACTGAATTTCCAGAGCAAACTTTTGAAAAAGTGAGGTGGTCTGGGAGTAACAGTTCCAGAGAACAGGAAAATTCCCCTAGAAGCCACACTTTAAAGCACAGTGGAGGCCCACATGTTGGAGGATATGGTGGTGGTGGTAGGTGCTGTCAAGTTGGGTCCGACTCATAGCGACCCTGTGTACAACAGAACGAAACACTCCCGGATACCTTCCCCGGCACTATGGTCAGTGCGTCTCTGCTACTCATAGGGTTTTCAATGGCTGATTGTTTTGGGATTGCTTTGGGAGTAGGCTGCCAGATCTTTCTCCCATTTTTGTGGTGCTAGGGATGGAACCCAGAGCCTCAGATAACACGGAGCAGCACTCTACCAACTGAGGTAAACCCCAGCCCTGGTCAGAGGATGTAGGCATATGCTAAAAGTGTGATTCCATCTCCACACTCATTGGGCACTCACAGATTCTAGACACTATACCAAGTCCAGACCCAGACAAAGCTCCTGTTCTAAGAGCTTGTGATCTAAATTCCTTGTGGAAAATCTGTCTTTGAGATGTTTAAGGCACCTCATTTAAACCTCATTTCCACTTCAAGCCATATCCCTCCTTCCTGAGAACCCACCACATTTTAAGTTTGGAGCTGGCCTTCCTTCTGTTTTTGCTATTTATGTGCCAATTTAAAGGGTGGGGAGAGCCACGTTAATTTAAAAATAAAACACAAATAGCAAAATGAGTCTTGGTTAAAGTAAAAACCACAGAAGGGATTTTTTTCCCTTACATATTTTTCAGATTTTCCTAGAACCACCTTTATTTCCTTAGAGCCCAGACATAGAAAGTGAGTGGGCCTCTCTGCATGCTCTTCCAAGCTCAAGCCAAAAGCTTCGTGCCTATTCTCTCATTGCACTTTTAAGGTTTTACTTTTCTGTTTTGGATATTTAAATCCCAAAGCTTGTCAAGATCAATGTGGTACAGAGTTCTAAGCACTCTTAGAGCAGATTCTGGACTGTATCTTACCTCCTCTGAACAGGTGTGCCAGCTGGTACATTCTGGGTGATGGGGGCATGGGTTGAAAGGCAGATACTCCTAGTGGAATCCCAGCTTCACCACTTACCAGTTTTCTGACCTCACCTCATCCATCAAATGGGAATAATGATCCTCAATCTCAGGGTTGTAGCGAGGATCAAGGAGTCAAGACCTAAAAAGGGCTCGGTGTAAAAGAAGGACTCAATAGGCAGTAGCTATTAGGAAAATAGATACTTTCACCTGTCTGTTCCCTCCTTAGCCTCCCGCCCCTCCCCCGTTTCGGAGAAGGAAGGAAAATTAATTATCTATTCCAATTGGATGATCTATCACCATTTAAAATCACCAATGCGGCAGGTGTGGTGGTGCACATCTGTAATCCTAGCAGCTGGGGCAGCAAAGGCAGGAAAATTGCAAGTTCGAGGCCAGAGGGAGAGTGCATAATTTAGCGAGACTCTGTCTCAAAATAAAAATAAAAGTGAGTTGGGGTTGCAGTTCAGTGATAAGAGTGTTTGCTTGCAAAGCATGCGTGAAGGCTCTGGATTCAACTCCCAGTACTGTATAAATAAATAAATAAATAAATATCACCAACGAGCCCACCAGAAGGAGAGACAAGGCTGAGCTGAATTTACAAACATCTGGGTCTTTTAATGGAATGAGATCAGGGTCCTTGACTTTAAACAGGAGGTGACCGACCCCTTGTGCAAGGACTTGGGAAACCTTGAAGGCTGGTTGTAGGGTGTTAAGAGCAAGAAGATGGGGAAGGGCAGTCAAGCGAAGCAGGTCCAGGACTGTGTGAGAAGGGTGCCAGCCACCAGTCGAAAGGAAAGCTTCGTGGCTCTGGA
This sequence comes from Pedetes capensis, assembly GCA_007922755.1. NCBI lineage: Eukaryota > Metazoa > Chordata > Mammalia > Rodentia > Pedetidae > Pedetes > Pedetes capensis. The sequence continues at coordinate 166,462 of VMDO01002353.1, forward strand.
ATTTCGAGTCCAGGCGTCCGTAGGTGGAGGTTCGCCTGCCCCCGAGTCTGGTGACCGTAACACTTGAGGTGCGTGCGGCAGTGCCCTCTGCCGGCCGCGCTGGAGCAAACCCCACGCAGGGCCCAGCCGCTTTGTAAGTGGGCCTCGGGATCCCTCCTGCTGCCTCCGCCCCAGCTCCAGTCCTTCTCCGGACAGCGCAGCCGGGTCCCAGCCTGGATTCCTGCAGACGCGTCCCCATCCTACGCCTGCGGGCTGAGCAGGGACGATGCTCGGACACACTCGATTCACCAGGGGATCGGATACCGCAGCAATCCACCCAAACCCAGCAAGGGCTGAGCCTCCTGGAACCTGGGGCCAAAGCCTGCTGGGCGATCGGAGGTGGTTTGGAAGTGGCATCGCCTATGGCCAAGACCACAGGTTCTGCGGACAGAGAGGAGCCCTGGGTTCGCTTTCTGCCGCCTCCATTTTCCAGCTAGGTGACCTTGGGCAAGGTACTTAAATTTCCATGTGCCTTAGTTTCCTCATCTTTAAGATGGAGAGAATGATCCCCACCCTAATGGGCTGAGGTGAGGATAACATGGGATCAGACAGCCTGGGTTGGAATTCTGGCGCTGCTATCAGCTCCTGCGTGCCCTGGGGCAAGTTACTTAACCTCTCTACCTGGGTTTCTTGTCAAATAGGGATAATAACGGTACTTACCTCCAAGGGTTGTTGCCTGCAAAGCGCTTAACCCAGTGCCTGGCACAGGGTAAGCGCTCAATAAATGGTGGCTATTATGGTTGTTGTCCTCATTATTGTTCTTAAGAGCGCTGAGCACGCGAACAGAGCTCTAGCTGGCGGCTATTATTAGTCTCTTTCTTGGGTCCGGCTATTTCTTTCCGGGCATTGTTAAAAAATCTTTTTTACCATGCGCTCGTGTCCTTATCGGTAGCCGAAGGACAGCCAGCCTTCCCGAATTTGGAAAATCCAGGTTCCCCTGGAGTAGGGCCAAGGACGCGGCGGCGGGCTGCATGCACCGGGACTTCCCGATAGAAAGCCCGCGCCCCGCCGCCTCCGCCCGCGCCTCCATTTGCGCGCGTCAGAGCCGCAGTGACGTCGCCAGGCCCTCGCGCCGGGGAGGCGCGGCCGGGACGCGCGGGGAGCCTGCGGCGGCGGGGATGGCCGGGTGGTCGTGGTGCCTGTCGTCGGGAGGTGCCCGGCGCGATGCCCCGCTCTCGGTGCTGGCGGAGCGAGCGGCAGGAAGGCCAGGGCCAGGCCGGCTGTCCACGTCCGCCGGCGCCGGGCGCGCTCTGGGCTCCGCCCGCGACCCCGGCGGGCGCGGAGAGGCGCCAATGCCCGCGCGAGCGTCCGGGGCCCGCGCAGCCGCGCGCGGCGCTGACCTCCCCGCGGCCGCTCCGCGTCTGCGTGATCCTCCCCCTCCCCGTCCTCTTTTTCCCTGCCCGCTCCAATCCCACTGCTCGCGGATCCCCTATGCCCGCTCAGTTCCTGCTCCAACTCCTCAGCTGTCAGCGGTTAATGACCGCCCCCAGGAGGCGCCTCCCACTCTCAGTTCCTCGCCCGCAGCCCGGCGCGCCCTTCTCCTCGTCCCTCCGACAGGTCCGCTTGGCTTGCCCCGCACGCACTTCCACCTCGCCGCGTCTTGCCGCTGTTATTGTCCATCCCAGCGATGGCGATCCCGCCCGCCCCACCCTCCTGGATGCTTCGCGTTCCCTCCTGAAACCCTCTCCGGCACTTGTTACTCCATCCTAATTCCAGCCATCTTCATTCAGACCTCATAAAGTGCCCCTCCCCCGCTGCCATTAACATGTTTCTCTCAAAGGTCCCCTTGTCAGCACTCCTGCCTCCTTCAGATCCACCGACCGCACGCTGCCAGAGCGAGCTACCTACAACCCGTGTCTGCCTGTGCTGCTCTGTCTTAAGGAGGCCCCGGCTGGGACTCCAGGCCCCCTCGCTCTCCATGCACACCCTGGCCTCCCATCTTCTCGCTGATGTCTTATGAAGTAGTCTCGATAGTTGGGGCCATGCTGCGGCCACACTGTTTAAGGTCTTCAGTGTCTTCGTTGCTGTTGGGCTTTAATCCAGGGAAGTGACACCTCTTTCCCTCCCCCACTCGGCTTCCTCTTACTCATTCTTCCAAACTCAAGATGTGAGTCACCTCTTCAAGGGCGCCCCTCCCCCCATGTTCTGCTATCTGGCTGAGTGAAGCGTCTCTGGCCCCCTGCTGATTTTGTCATGTCTAAGGGCAGACCTGAGCTTTCAGGAAGGCCTGTGGTCTGTGGCACGCTCCCAACTCCAGTCCATTCCTCTAGCAACACAGGAGGTCTTTATATTCATCCTCTCACTCCACGGTCTTTGTACACTCCTTTCTGCCTGGAACACCTTTCCACCCTTCCTTACCTAGTCAATTTTCCGCTCCCATCCTAAGTAGGCATCTTTTCTTCAGAGAAGCTTTCCCTGACTCACCCACCTTTCGCCATCCTCAACTCAGACAACCTTCCTTTGATAGGTCAAAGTATAATTATTAAAAATTTACAGCATAGCCGGGCGTGGTGGCGCACGCCTGTAATCCCAGCAGTTTGGGAGGCGGAGGCAGCAGGATCGCAAGTTCAAGACCAGGGGCAGTCTGTGTAATTTAGCGAGACCCTGTCTCAGAAAAGTTAAAAAATGGGCTGTGGGTGCAGCTCAGTGGTCCAACACTTGCAGAGCATGCAGGCGCGAGGCCATGGGTTCAACCCCAAGTACCACACACACACACACACACACACACACACACACACACAGAAAAAAAAATCTACAGCATACAAAAAGTACAGAGAATAATATAAACACTTGTTTATTCCACATGCTCTCCCTTCCTCCCTCTTTGTCAGAACTTAACACTTGCCCTATTTAACTCAGGTATTTTTAAAAGGACATAAAAGCTTTCAGATCGAGATAGAGTCCTCTGACTTATTTCTATCCCTCTGCTATGGTAACTACTTTCCTGCATTGGGGATTCATCTCTTCCATGCATGCTTTTTTATCTTTACTGCGTACTTTTGTGCCTGTAAGCACTTTATAGAATCATTTGGCATGTTTTTAAACTTTGAAGAAATAGCATTATACTGAATATGTAATTGGGCAACTTGCTTTTTTTTTTACCCTCAACAATATGATTTTTAAATGAATTCACACTGATACATGTTATTCTAGATCATACATTTTCACTGCTGATTAGGGTCTCATTACATTAGTTCAGCACACTTTTATTTACCAGTCTCCTTCTGAAAGATATGTAGCTGATATTCACTTTTTTCCTGTTAGAAACAATGCTACAATAACTTTTTTTTTTTAATGCCCATCACTTCATATAAAAGCGAGCCTTCACAGTAGATGCTTGGGTGTGGAGTTGCTGGTTTTAGGACATGGGAATTGGCAGCTTTATTCGGCATGGCTAAGTGGTTTTTCAAAGTGGTTGTACTATTTCACAGTTCCATCCATTTCCACAATCCCATGTCTTTGGCCAGCAACGTATGAGAGTTCCTGTGTTCCTCATCCTCAACAACACTTGGTAATGTCAAATTTCAATTTTTTTGCCAAGCTGATGGGTGTGAAATGGCATTTCAATGTTTTAATTTGCAATTCCCTGTTTACAAGTGAGACAGAGCATACTTTCTTTGTTTATTGGCCATTTGCCTTTCCTCTTTTTTAAGTTGGCTGTTTTTTATTTGACAGTACTTCTATTGGATTATCTATTACTAAGTGTAGGAGTTCCTTATATATTCTGGATACTAATCCTTTGTCAGTCTGGTGGCTCTTTATTTCACTCAATTGCAATTTTAAATTGGTGTGATTATTTGATTAATGTCTCAGTTTCCTAGTAGACTAAACACCAGGAGAAGAGGGACCTTCCCCTGAATGAGTACAGTATCTAACATATACCAGCAACTTAAGAAATAATTTTGAACTGAAATGTATTGACAATTGATACTTTAAAAATATGTTTGCCCCTCTACCTCTCACCCTCAACTCCTCAAGTCTAGGAATTTGGTGACATCTTATTCATCTTTGAATCTCCAACACCTGTTACAACACGATGCATTTGTTGCAGAGAATAGTAGTCAATGATTTTTAATTAGTTTTCTTTGTGATTTCTCTTTCTCCCCTCCCACCATTCTCTTCAGTCCACCTTCTATCTTGGGCCCAGTTATACTATCTATAAAATGAGTGAATAATAAAAATCTCCCAGGGTATTTGTGAGAATCACATGACATAGTAAGTGGAGTACTTAGCACATTGTTGGCTCTCAAAGAGTGGTGACTTCCCACAACAATCATTTTAGCCACAAATGAAACACTCTGATTAATTTCAACAGAAAATTCTCTCAGAGAGAGAATAAAAGTGAACCTCCTAAAGATCTGGTTGACCGAGTTTTCTTTTTTTCTTCTTTTTATTGGCATTTGACCCACAATATAAGCCTCAGTCCCAAAGTGATCTCTGAAAGCATCAAATATCATTCTTCTCCCTTTTCTTTGATAAATTCCAGACATATCAAAGGCATATGAGCCATACATAGAATTCAAACTTTTAAGTGGAAACATGTAAAGGCCAATCCCATGTCTTTGGCCAGAAGTCAGAGAGCAGAAAGGAGGTCTGTCAGCGATCCTAGAGGAGGGATTTGGAGGCTGCAGCCAGGGACAAAAGCAGAATTCTTACATCTGTTTCCCACATCTGTCATTGATTGTGTGATCTTTGATCTATTTATAAGATGAAGATAATAATTCTTGTTTTTTTT
>VMDO01002354.1:0-15431 GCA_007922755.1 Pedetes capensis
GCTGAATAGTATTCCGTTGTGTGACTATATTAAGATTTGCTTATTCATCAGCTTATGGACATTTGGATTTTTTATTGATTTGGGTTACTAGAAAGAATAAATAACATACAAATTTTCTGTGATATAGGTTTTCATTACTCTTTGAAAAATAGAAGCGGAAACTCTGGGTCTTATGATAAGTAAACGCTTAAGGTCACAAGAAACTGCCAAATTGATTCACAAAATGTTAATACAATTTTACACACTCACCAGGAATACATGAAGGCTTAAGTATTCAAAATTTTAGCCATAATCGTGGTTTTAAATTGTAATTATTTGATAATTAATTAAATTGAGCACCTTTCCAGGTGCCTGTAGCTATGCATACGGTTTCCTCTATAAAATGTCTGTCTGTCCAAATCTTATTTTTCATTATTGAGTTTTATGAGCTATAAAATATATATTCTGGATGCAAATACCTTATCAACTATTTTAAGCTAATATGTAGTTAGAAATTTCATTATCCTGATTACTACTTTTTTTTTTTTTGTGGTGCTTAGGACTGAACCCAGGGCCACACACTGCTAGACAAGTGCACTACCACTGAGCTGCCCCCGCAGCTTCTTCTTGTAATTATTATTTTTCTTTTGAGTTGAGATCTTGCGAGGTTGCTCAGGCTGCTTCTGGCCTCAAACCTATGATCCCTCCTGCCTCAGCCTCCTGGGTCACTGAGGTTCTAGGCATGCGCCCTGGCACCCAGCTTAATTATGTCTTTCTGCTTTGTTTGTAGCCCAGGCTGGCCTAGAACTTGCCATCTTCCTGCCTCTGCCTCTCTCGTGCTGGGATTATAGGCTCTGGTTCTTAGCGTCTCTGATGAAGCCCAGTGCATCTGTCTTTTTCTTTTATATTTCAGATGTCTTGTGTCCTAAGAAACCTTTGTTAGTCCAGGGTTTGAAGACTTGCTATGACCTCTAGAAATTTTATAGTTTTAAGTTTTATGCTTTAGTGTAGTGTCTACTTCAGGGTATTTTTGGTCTAGTGTGAAGTCCAGGTTGGAGCATATTTTTTGAATATGAATATCCTGTTTTGTAGCATCATTTGTTGAAAACACTATTTCCCCACTGAAATACCTTCATAGCACCTTCCACTTCTCTAACAATCCCTCAGATTTCCCTTTTGTAGCCACACCCATTTCCTACCCACGCTCCCCCCTTCCTCCCTCCCCTAACTCCTGGCAACACTGAACTGTTCTCCATTTCTATAAGTTTTTCATTTCAGGAATGTTTTACAAATGGAATGATACATTTTTATATTGATTTCCCCCCATACAGGATATTTTCTCCTTCGTTTGCATAGATCTAAGTGATATTATTTTCCTTGCCTGTAAGGAACTTGCTTCTAGGTCTTCTGGTGAAGAATTCTATCATCACTCAGTGGAATCTAAAAACATTTATCTCATAGGAATTGAGAGTAGAATAGTAGTGAGTCAGGGAGAGGTTTATCAGTGGATCCTAAGACACAGTTAGATAAGGGCAAGAACTGCTGGTATGCACAGGAGGGTGCCCGTGATAGTAATAATGAACTGTATGTTTCAAAAGAGCCGCTCTGCAGTCTCTGAGGTCCTGAGTTCGATTCCCAGCATCATAAAAATGAGAGGACGTGGCAAACCACTTCTGAGGCAATCCCAAAACAATAAGCCATGGAAAACACTATGAGGGTCACTATGAGTCAGATACGACTCCATGGCACCTAACAACAATGTTTCAAAACACTACAAGAAATTTTCTAATTTTTCACCATAAAGACCTGATAAATGTTTGAGGAGATAAATGTGTTTAAACTGATTTAGGTATTACACAATATATACATATATCGAAACATATTCCACCATTAATATGCATTTTATGTTTTTATTAGTTAAAAGGGTTGGCATTTAGCTCAGTTGGTAGAGCACCATTCTGTAGTCTCTGAGGCCCCAGGTTTGATTCCCAGAACCACAAACATGGAAGAAGGACGTGGCAATCCACTCCTGAGGCAATCCTGAAACAATCAGCCACTGAAAACCCTGTGAGGGTTGATATGAGTTATACATGACTCAATGGCAGCTAACAACACAACAATATTGGTTAAAAATAAATTTAATTTAAATTTTAAAAAGTCTGTCAACTTTTGTTTATCTGAAAGTGTTTTTATTTCGTGTTTAATTTTAAAGGTTTTTTTTAGTGGACATGGATTCCTAGGTTGACAGTTTGGTTTGAATGTCACTTTATTTTCTTCTTATTCAAAAAGTTTCTAACACTGCGTATGTGAGTATAGTTATCTTTTGTTTCTCTGTACGGATTATATTTCTGTCCATGTGTATTCTTTTCCTGTCTTGCTCTCAAAAAATTTCTCTTTATCAAGTATTTTCAATAATTTGATGATGAGTCCCTTTGTTGTCATTTTGTTTTATGTTTATCCCTCTAGGGGTTATTGAGATGGTTGGATCTGTGAGTTTAAAATTTTTAAAAATGTAGGGAAATATTTAGCCATTATCATTATTTCTTTTATCCTCTTCTATTCTGGGACCATAAGCAGATGCACACTTATAATAGTGGATCAAGACCTTGTCTGTTAATTCTGGTCTTCCTATCATTTTGGGTTCGTTTCTATTAACCTATTTTTCTTCTAGTTATGGATCACATTTTTTTGCCTTTATGCATGCCTAATAATTTGGGATTGGCTGCTGGACATTATGTTTATGTTGTTGAACATTGGATTTTGTTGTCCTCTATAATGAGTATTGCCTGCAGCCATAACACTATTTCGTCTGATCCCGTCAGACCTCGGAAGCTAAGCAGAGTCGGGCCTGGTTAGTCCTTGGATGGGAGACCGCCTGGGTGCACCAGGTGCTGTAGGTTTGGGAAAAGGACCCGGCAACCCACTCCCAAAAAATAGTCAGCCATTGAAAACCCTATGAATAGCAGAGAAGCACAGACAATAGTGTTTCACCTGTTGTAGGTAGGGTTGCTATGAGTCGGACACTGACTCCATGGCGCCTAAGAACAACAACAACAATTTTGGATTGGATGCTGGACATGATGCATATGTTGTTGAATATTGGGTTCTGTTGCCCTCTAGAATGAGTATCAGATTGTGTTCTGTTAGATAATTTACTTGTATACAGCTTGATCTTTTTAAAGCTTACTCACAATGTTACTATGCGGGCTTTACTCTAGGGTTTGTTTAGTCTTATTACTAAGCTGTAACTTTTTGGGAGTCTCTTTTGGCATGTTCTTAATGCTCAACAAGAACTTCCCGTTCTATCTGGGTCAGAACTCAGACTTCTGCAAGGCTTGTATTGCCTCTGGAAATATCCAGCTTGCCTTACCTGGGCATCCCTTGTCTGCAAATCCGCCTGCACCGAGTGCTCTGGCTTAGAAGCACGCGCACCTCCGTGAAGACCCTGAGCGTTTCCTCTTCTTCCCACACTCCATTTCTCCAGTCTCTCAGTTCGAATCTCTGTTTCCCCAACTCCACGGGCCCTCCCTGCTCTGCTGGCATCTGCGTGTGGTCCCGAGCGCGCCTCCGTGTTCTTCCCTCATGTCCCTCTTCTGACAATCACAGAACTGCATTGCTCATGTCTAGTATCCGAGAAGGGCTCTCCGATAGATTTTTGTCTGCTCCTCTAGTTACTTACAACGAGAGGACAAACTCAGACTCGGTCCCTCCTATCTGGTAGGGGAAGTCACTGACACTATCCATGTTAATGCACTGGGCAAGGTCTGGTGTTATCCCTCCCCCCCCACACCGCACCTGTCGCACTGTCTCTGTGGAGCGCATTACCCAAGACATGACTTAGGCCAAATGATCTTCTTTGAGTCCAAAACACTTCGGGCTTGCCAGGGCCAGTCAGGATAAGAAGGCACAAGGTGTTCCCTCCACAGTGAAGCTCAGCCCCCTTCTACTATCTCGAACAGTGTCACTCAGCCAGTTCCCCTAACCTCTTCTTGTCTGTTTATTTATTTAGCAGAGACACTGCAGGGCTGAACCCAGGGCCTTGACCATACTTTGTAAGCACTCTACCACAGAGCTGTGCCCTAGCCCCTTATGTATTTTTTTTTTTACCTTGAGACGGATTCTTGCTAAGCTACCCAGACTGCCTCTGGCCTCCAATTTACTATCCTCCTGCCTCAGCCTCCCGAGTCACTAGGATCACTGGCGTGCACCACTGCGCCCCACCTCAACCTTTGCTTTAAAAACATTTACATCACTGCTAAGCACTGCAGCCTCTGTGAGTCAGATAGCTTTTCACCAAAGTTCTTATCCTGGCTCCAGCATTTTAAAAGTCTGGCCTCATTAGCAGACATGTCAACTCTCAACTCTTAGCTCCTCTTCTTTCTCAGTATTTGTTGTGATCTCTGATAGAAGGTACAAGAACTGGTCCATCAAAGAGTTATTTATATTAAGGGAAACAGGAAAAGAATCAATGCTTTTGAATTATGGTGCTGGAGATGTCTATTGAATACACCATGTATTGCTAAAAGAACCAACAGATTTGTCCTAGAAGAAGTGCAACCAGAGTGCTCCTTGGAACCAAGAATGGCCAGACTGCAGCTTACATATTTCAGGCATGTAGTTAGGAGGGACCAATCCCTGGAGAAAGACATCATATTTGGGAGAGTGGCAGGTCAGTGAAAAAAAGGAAAACCCTCCACCGGATGGATTGACATAGTGTCTGCAACAATGGGCTTAAACATAAACAAGCTTGTGTGCCTGGCACAGAATTGGGAAGTGTTTCGATCTGCTGTACATAGGGTTGCTATGAATCTGACTCAACTGGATGGCACCTAACAACAACAACATGCCTGCAGCTGTACCACTGTGGCATCTGATCCCACCAGACCTCGGAAGCTAAGCAGGATCAGGCCTAGTAAGTACTTGGATGGGAGACCCCCTGGGAACACCAGGTGCTGTAGGCTTGGGAGAAGGACATGGAACCCACCAACAAAAAAGAATCAGCCATTGAAAACCCTATCAATAGCAGAGAAGCACTGACAAGAGTGTTTTGTCTGGCATACATAGGGTAGCTATGAGTCAACTTGACTGCACCTAACAACAACAATAAGCAGCCGTAGCACCCCAGCATCTGATCCCACCTTATCTTGGAAGCTAAGCAGGTTGCCCTGATTAATCCTTGGATGGAGACCGCCTGGGAATTCCAAGTGCTGCAGGCTAGGGAGAAGGACCTGGCAACCCACTCCTGAAATAATCTGCCATTGAAAACCCTATGAATAGCAGAGAAGCACTGACAATAGTGTTTCATCTGTTGTATATACGGTCGCTATGAGTCAGACACCGACGCCACGGCACCTAACAACAACAACAAGAACAACAACGATCTGCTTTTAAACATCCCCAGGTTTTTCCTATTTTATAAAATATGGTCTTTTCTTCACTCTTTATAAGCATGGGCACTGTAGTAGCTGCCTGTAGCTCTAGAAATCTGGGAGAGGGTAATACGAATGTTAAGAAACAGCAAGAGGATGGAGAGGACCTGAGGGTTGCTTTGAGCTGCTGAATTAAACATCTCAGAATGTGAAATGATAAATTTTCCTGTTGTTTATGTCAATTGAAGTTAGATGTTTCCATTATTTACACCTGAAACCATGACAGTATGATAACTCACACTATGACCAAGTAGGACTTACCCTAGAAATGGAAGAATTGGTCAGGATTAGAATATCTTACTGGACTTGACGGCACACAACTGTAATCTCAGTGACACAGAAGGCTGGGGCAGGAGGACCACAGGTTTGAGGCCAGAGACAGCCTGAACAGCATAGCCAGACAGTCTCAAAATATAAATAAATAAAAAATACATAAGTAAATAAATAAATAAATAAATGGCTAGGGGTGCAGCTTGGTAGAGCCCTTGCCCACTGCCTCGTTCAATCTTCAGTCCCAAGAAAGAAAGAATGAAAGAGAGAAAGAGAAAAATGTCTGCCACATTTTCTTCTATATATACAACAGAAAAACTCTCCCAAAGGTCTTATAGAAACATGAGCAGAGACATCCATCACAGCACAATTTGTAGTACCAAGAAATCAGAGGAAATCTAAGTCCCTCACGAAGGTACTGTTGTTGTTAGGTGCCATGAAGTTGGGTCTGACTCATAGTGACCCTATGTACAACAGAATGAACCACTCCTTAACACTGGATAACTGTGCCATGCTTGGCACTATGTCAGTGCTTCTCTGCTATTCATAGAGTTTTCTATGGCGGAGTTTTTTAGGAGTGGGCTGCCAGGTCCTTTTCCAAAGCCTACAGCACCTGGTGTTCCCAGGCAGTCCCCCATCCAAGGACTAACCAGACCCAATCCTGCTTAGCTTCCGAGATTTGATGGGATCAGATGCCAGGGTGGTGTGGCTGGAGACCACTAGGGTCCAAGATAAGTGAAATGTAGTAGTTTTGTCTAGCACTGAATACTGTGTAATCATGTCAGACAAAATGTGATAATTTCTATGTATTTACATACAGCACCATAGGTATAACGCCAAAGACAATAATGTTGAAACATAAAGAAACAATGATACCCATAGCACAACACCTTTTATGTAACTTAAACACACACAGGAACCCCTATATATATACACGTACCCCAAAGCATATTTCTCAAGGATATACATAAATCTAGATATACAAATGAAGGTTAAATGATGGTTAAAGGGGAAAGAACAGTAACAAAGAAAAAGATCAAGGATAGGAATGCTCTGTACACTTGGGACTATCATTAGTACAATTCTCTATACATGAGAAGTGCAGGAGAGAGAGAGAGAGAGAGAGAGAGAGAGAGAGAGAGAGAGAGAGGAAGGAAAGGAGGGGAATGGACACCTATCAATGTAATTTATCACATTAAAAATTGAGACAAAACATATACCCTTCTCAAGAGACACAGAAGAACCATTCAACAAAACTTCCCATGAATTACTTTAAAGAAATCAAGATCAGAAAAGCGCTGCTTTGATCTGTAATGGGCACCTATCAGAAAACTAAGTCAGCATCTTCTCAGAGGTAAAACTTTAAAACCTTTCCTGCTAAAGTTAGGAACAAAGGAGAAAGCCTAATATGACCGTTAGCATTGAACATCATATCTGAATGTCCTAAAATTCAATAAGAATAAAGAGCGATAATGATTTGAAAATACTAGCTAAAGTTCTAAGTATCGATTATGTATTTACCCATATAGAAAACACAAGAGAAGCATCAGAGAGAAAATTATTAGAGTTAATAGGAGGATTTAGAATGCTTGCTGGACATAAAATCTGTATATAAATATCAACAGCATTCTTCTGGGAAGCAATAATCATTTAAAATATTTAATAAAAAGAAAATGCCACTCACAACAGCAACAGTGAAAAATTCCTAGCAATAAACTTAAGAAAAATGTTCAGAAACATATAAATGGCAGCAGGCATATGAAAAAATACTCTGCAACACTAATGATCAGGGAAATGCAAATCAAAACCACAATGAAATACCACCTCTCCAGTTAGAACAGCCATTATCAAAAGACAAAAGGCAAGATTTCAGAGAGAATGTAGAGAAAAGGGAACCCATGCACACTATTGCCTACAGCCGTACCACTGTGGTGTCTGATCCTGTCTGATCTTAGAAGCTAAGCAGGGTCAGCCTGGTTAGTCCTTGGATGAGAAATTGCCCTGGAATACTGGGTGCTGTAGGCTTGGGAAAAGGACTTGGTAACCCATTCCTGAAACAACTAGCTATCAAAAAACCCTATGAATAGCAAAGAAGCACTGACATAGTGCTGAGGATGGTACAGTGTCAGGGAGTTTTTTGTTTTGTTGTACATTGGGGGGCTATAAGTTGGACCGAACTCAACAGCACCTAATAACAACAAATTACAAACTACTGGTGGGATTTAAATTAGTATAGCTATTGTGAAAACTAGTAAGGAAACTCCTTTTAAAATTAAAAATAAACCTACCATCCAATCCAGCAATCCTACTACTAGGTATATTTCCAGAGAAAATAAAATCAGTATTTTGAGGAGACATCTTCACCCCTATGATTATTGCAACACTATGTATAATAGCCAACACACGGAATCAACCTAAATGTCCATCAATGGATGAACGGATAAAGAAAATGTGGCATATATACACAATGAAATACTAATTGGATTTTAAAAAAGGAAATCATGCCGTTTGTGCTAATGTGGATGAATGTGGGGGACATTATGCTAAGGGAAATAAACCAGCACAGAAAGACAAATACTGCATGATCCAACTCGTATGTGGAATCTAAAACAATGTTGATCTCATCAAAGTTGTTATTGTGGTTAGCTGCCATGGAATCAGTGTCTGACTCATAGTGACTCTATGTACAACAGGCAAAATAGGAGTGCTTCTCTGCTACTTACAGGGTTTTCAATGGCTGATTGTTTTGGGAGTAGGTTGCCAGGTCCTCCTCCCAAGCCTACAGCACCTGGTGTTCTCAGGCAGTCTCCCATCCAAGGGCTAACCAGGCCCGACCCTGCTTAGCTTCCAAGATCTGACAGGATCGGACACCAAAGTGGTATGCCTGCAGACTTTATCAAAGTGGAAAAGTGGCTACCAGAGCCTGCAGTGGGTAGAGTGGAAGGGAGGATGGGAAGGAAGAATAAACTCAAAAGATCTATTGTACAGCAGAGTGACTATAGTTATGACAATATATTATATTCTTGAAAAATATAAACAAAATGGCCGGGTGTGGTGGCCCACGCCTGTAATCCCAGTGGCTCAGGAGGCGGAGGCGGGAGGGTCGCAAGTTCGAGACCAGAGGCAGTCTGTGTAACTTAGTGAGATCCTGTCTCAAAAAAAAGTAAAAAAAAATGGGCTGAGGTGCAGCTCAGTGGTCCAGCACTTGCAGAGCATGCAGGCGCGAGGCCCTGGGTTCAACCCCCAGTACCGCAAAAAAAAAAAAAAAAAAAAAAAAAAAAAAAAAAAAAAATATATATATATATATATATATATAAACAAAATGGAGAATACTACCATACAATGATAACTATGTGAGGTAATGCATTTGTTAATTAATCATTCACCAGTATACAGGTACCTCAAAACTTCATGTCACAAATGATAAAATATACAATGTTATCTGAAATTAAACATTAAAATAAATAAGATTATTTTTTCAACTGAAAGAATGTGTGTAAAACATTTATGAAGAAAGTTATGCAAGCTTCATCATTGGAATTTTTTAAATTCCTGAATAAATGGAGAAATAAATCGCTAATTATAAGACCCAATAATATTATAATGTTAATTTGTCCTTAGTTGCTATTATATTAAAACTGATTGTAAGAAAACTCAGATGAGTTTGTAGGCACTTGCTGTTGTTGGTGCTGTCAAGTTGGGTCTGACTCATAGTGACCCTATGTACAACAGAATGAAACACTCCCCTGCACTGTGCCGTGCCTGGCACTATGTCAGTGCTTCTCTGCTATTCATAAGGTTTTTGATAGCTGATTGTTTCAGGAGTGGGCCGCCAGGTTCTTCTCCCTAACCTGAAGCACTTGGTATTCCCAGGCGGTCTCCCATCCAGGATTAACCAGGCCAACCTTGTTAGTTTCAGAGATTAGGCGGAATCAGATGCCAGGCTGCTATGGCACTTAGATTAGTTTTAAAACTCAATACATGGATAGCAGTATATGAATTGTTAAGACAATTTTTAAAAGAACAGTAGAGAACTGATCTGCCAGTTAAAGTATATTAAACATGTACATTAATTAAGACAGTAAATGGGGATGCAGTATCACAAAAGCAGATGGGTAGATGAGATTAGAGAACCTGAAAGCACCTCTGTTCGGAATCTCAAGCTAGCCCATCCCAAACTGAACCCCTCGTCTATGCATCCCCCACTCCCATCCTAAAGCTACCCTGCTCCCTGTGTTCCCCCTTTCAGCTGACAGCCACTCTTGGAATTGGGTTGCTGAAAATGGAAGGGAAATACATCTCGGCCATTTCTCTAGGATTCAACTCTGCACTGTGTTGGTCCACTCTCTGTCACTGTGAGAAAATACCCTAGAGAGTCAACTGATAAGGAATAAAGGCTTATCTGGCTCATGGCTTCAGAGGATCAGGCCTTGGTCACTTGGGCCTGTGGTGAGGAGAGAGCATCATGGCAGGGAGCACATGGAAGAGGAGGCACCTGCCTATGATGGCCAGGAAATAGAGACCATGAACTCACTTTTATAACAACACCCCTCCTTCCAAACCCATGAAGCTTGTTGTTGTTGGGTGCTGTCGAGTCATGTCCGACTCATAGCGACCCTCATAGGGTTTTCAATGGCTGATTGTTTTGGGATTGCCTCGGGAGTGGACCACCACATCCTTCTCCCATTTTGGGGAGTCCGTATTGGGAATTGAACTCAGGAACTCAGAGACTGCAGAGTGGCGCTCTACCAACTGAGCTAAATCCCAGCCCCCCATGAAGCTATCAATCTATAAATACTTTCATCCATGTATGAGACAGGAACCCTCATGATTCAACACCTCTTAAAGGTCCCACCTCTGAGCACTGCTTCCATGGGGACGAAGCCTCCCACACAGGAGCTCGTGGGTGATATTTAAGATCCAAATCACAACGTTTACTCTGCCTCCTCAGGGCCTGCTTATGATGCAATCCCCCAAACTATACTAGAGTGGCCAGGGTAATGGGGTCCCTGGGAAAAACTGAAGTTTTCCTTATTCTTCTGTCCAAACCCAGAGGTCCCCTCAGCTCTCCCCTCTCTGTGGGGCCTTTGGATATATGGGCTTCTCACAAGAGGTGTGAAATGGGGCAGCGCTGAATGCCAACACATTGAAGGAGGCAAGCAGTGGAAGGCTTACTTTTGAAAGACAGGCTAAAGCGGTAGAGAGGACGAGGCCCCAGCTCTGTATGGGACCATGAAGGACCTCTGGTTTTCTCACACGGGATCCCTCAGCTACGTCAGCATCACTGCGGACCATGGCGCCTCTCTAAGTGCGTGGCCAAATGCAGGCGTGATTTGTTCTCCTTTCAGTGGGTCACAGCAAAAATCAACTCAAAATGGATTAAGTGCATCAGTTCAGGCCACCCAGAATTCTCCAGCGTGCAAACCCAGCTGTCAGCCTAGAGAGAATGAGTTCGCAGGGAATTCCCTTTCTTGAAGGAAATCTAAGTCAATTTAAGGTGTTGTTTTTCCCTTGAGTTAAAAAACAAAACAAAAGAAAAGAAGAAATAAAAAAGACACTATGACAAAGCCTGACTTCTACAGTTCACCCATCAAGATAAACAACTTGTTTGTAAAATAAAATACTGCTTGCTTTGGAGGCAGAAAGCTGCTTTCTAGAAATTTAGCCTTGCTACCCTTCATTGTGTAATTATGTGCTGCTTGAATGGAGAAGAGTGGGCGGGCCAGGGCAGGAAGGCAGGGGGAGGGCAGAAGGTCTGGCAGCCTGAGTCCAAAGCAGGACCCAGCATGCAATCTCACAGGAATCCCACAGGCAGATGGGGGGAAGGCAGAGGAAGATGCAACCTGAAGAACTGGGCAGTCACTGAGGTCTTTAGATGACAGTGCTAGGGATGCATTTCCTTCAACTTGAAGTCACAGGCTGCACCAGGTTCCGCACCTGCATGATGTCTCCTGGCCTCAATAGCAGCAGCACTAACGAGTATGGGACCCAATCAGTATCCCTGCCTGCAGCCATAGCCCTGTGGCATCCCATCCTGTCAGATCTCGGAAGCTAAGCAGGGTCAAGCCTGGTTAGTACTTGGATGGGAGACTGCCTGGGAACACCAGGTGCTGTAGGCTTGGGAGCCGGACCCAGCAACCCACTCCCAAAAATCAATCTGCCATTGAAAACCCTATGAATAGCAGAGAAGCACTGACAAAGTGTTTCATCTATTGTAAGTAGGGTGCCTATCAGTCGAATACCAACTCGATGGCACCTAACAACAACAACAACATCAGCATCCAAAAGTCCCTTCTCAGATTTCCCATTTCATGACTGAGCAATTCCATACAATTTATTCAACCCACAGACTCTACAAACAACAGAATTAGTCCTAAGTGCATAGCACTGTATTAGCTTCTGTAGAAGACATAAAAGGTATCTACAGCCTATAGATTCCACCACTGGGAATAATAACTTATTCGATTTTCTAATTTGCTCCATTAGACTTTTAGCTCTAGATGGCAAGAACCTTGCCTATCTACCTTACCATCGTATTTCCATTAAAAGACTGCCTGCCACACAGATGATAATGAATGAATGAATGATCTCTTTTCTCCTGCCGCTACCAATGTAAGCCAAAGACACAAATGCAAGGAATTAATTAAAGGAATAATTAATGACTTAATATATATAAATAATGCATAACTTAATTCTAGTCCTGAATTATAAATCTGGTATATAAACTCAATACTTTACTCAATTTCCATCTGTTGGCTATCTTTGGACTTTATGAAGTTTATAACTAAATGGGGAGGGTTGGGGTTTAGCTCAGTTGGTAGAGTGCTGCTCTGCACTCTCCGAGGCCCCACTTTTGATCCCCAGCACCACAAAAATGGGAGAAGGACTGGAAACCCACTCTTCAAACAATCCTGAAACAATCAGCCATTGAAAACCCAATGAACAGCAGAGAAGCACGGGCATGGCACAGTGTTGGGGAGTGTTTCGTCCTGTTGTGCAAAGGGTGGCTATGGGTCGGACTGGACTTGACAGTACCTAACAACAGCATAGCTAAAAGACGTCTTTCAGATACTGTGTTAAAGAGAGATACCAACTTGCTATTATAAATGAACCAGTGCTCCAAGAAGACATCAGAATGCCAAAGTACATAAGGAAAAAGCAGATCTAGAATTGCAAGGATAAACAGACGGAGTCACTATTATAGCTGGAGACTTTAACAACTCTATCAGAAATGGACAGATCCAGGAGGCAGAAAATCAGTAAGGTAACGGTTGAACCCAATAACATGATTAATCACCTGGATATAACAGACATGTACAGACTCCTCCACCCAACAACAGCACAATACAAATTCTTCTCGGGACCTCACGGAACATTCACCACAACAGACAGATTCAAGACCACAAAGGATCACTTACATTTAAAAGAATAGAAATCACATACTGTCTGCGCTCAGATAACAATGGGATGAAAGTAGAAATCGATAATGAAAGATAACTGGAAAAATCTCAAAATACTTGGAGATTAAACAACGCAATTCTAAATAACACGAGGGTCAAAGAAGAAATCCCCAGAGAAATTTAAAAATACTTTGAACTAAATGAAAATGAAAACATCACTATCAAAACTGGTAGGATGCACTTTGAGGGAAATTTAAGGCATGAAATGAGCCCTGGGAGATTAGCCAGGACCGCACGAAATCCTGGCATTTGCAGCAGCATGAAGGAAACTGGAAGATGCCATGTTGAGTGACAAAAGCCAGACGCAGAAAAACAAATATCGCATGTGCTCACTTTGTTAGAGGAGAGGAGTTCAGAGGTTTCTAACACACAGAAATGATAAATGTTTAAGGAGATGGAGATGCGATTTATCCTGATTTTGTTATTTCTTACTGTATACATGTACCAAAACCTCACACCATAAACACATTCATTTAAAAATATATTTTTAAAAAAACAGCAGAAACAAGGAGGTGCAAGGAATGAGAGAGAGGGCGACCTCAAAGTAAACAGCCCAACTTTAATAGTTCAAGAAATAATTACAATAATACCAATAATACCAAAGAATGGCAATAATGCAAATGGACTAGATTATTCATGTAATACTACTGTCAATGTAACATAATAGATCACTACAGAACAAGTTTGGAACTTAAACATAATTGGGATGCAAGAGTTTATAGAAAAATAATCCCACAAAAAGACATGAAAGTAGAAGAGAGGCCTTTGGTGAGGGCATAGAAGAAGGGGGAGGAGGGGCACAAGAGGATAAGGGGGAAGTTATCTGTGAAATGTACAATGAAATGCATAGATGGAAATGTCACAATGAAATGCATATCAAAATGAAACACATTAAGTTGTACATTAAAAATTTCCAACAAAAAATAACAGCAGAAATCTATGAGATTAAAAACTGATTAGAGCTGGGCATGGTGGTGCACACCTCTAATCCCAGCTACTCAAGAAGCTGAGGCAGGAGGATCACAAGTTGAAGGCTAGCCTTGGCAACTTAGCAAGACCGTGTCTCAAAATAAGATTTAAAAAGGCTAGGGATGCAGTTCAGTGGGAGAGCACTTGCCTAACATGTGAGGACCTGGGTTCAATTCCCAGTACTGCAAGACAAATATTGATAGAGAAATCAGTAGAGAAATTCAACAAAACCAAAACCTTGTTCTTTAAAAGGATTAGTAAAATGATAAATCTTCAGCCAGACTACATAAAAAACGAGAGAGCAGACATAAATTACTAACATCAAAAATAAAAAAGGTGACATCATTACAGATCTCTTGAGCATTAAAAGAATAATAAAGGAATACACTGGGCTGGGGTTTCGAAGTAACATCCATGGAAGAAAGGATTAATAAAATAGATGTTTTAGTTTGAATATGAAATGCCCCCCACAGGGTAATGTGCTGAGTGTGATATTTTGGAGGCTAGGAAACCTTTGCCTGCAGCCATACCACTGTGGCATCCGATCCCGTCAGATCTCAGAAGCTAAGCAGGGTCAGGCCTGGTTAGTCCTTAGATGGGAGACTGCCTGGGAACACCAGGTGCTGTAGGCTTGGGAGAAGGACCTGGCAACCCAGTCCCAAAAAACAATCAGCTCTTAAAAACCCTATGGATAGCAGAGAAGCACTGACAATACTGTTTTGCCTGTTGTATAGAGTCGCTATGAGTCGGACACCGACTAGATGGCACCTACAACAACAACAACAACAACAACAACAACAACAACAACAACAACATGAAACCTTTGGGAGGTGGGCCTGGCTGGTGGAGGAAGGTCATGACAGTGAGCCTTTGAAGGTTATACCAGATCCCTACTTTCTGTTCTCACTCTCTGCTTGCTGATTGGCCATGATATGAATAGCTGTCTGTTGACACAGGCTCTGGTCAACAGCTCCACCATGCCCTCTCTGCCATGATGGACTGAAACCCTGTGAAACCATGAGTTAAAATGAATCCTACCCTCCCTATGTTGTTTCTGTCAGGCATCCTGTCACAGCAACCTGAAAGTAACTAATAAACTAGATTTAATGAAAATTAAAATTTTAATTAAACAGAAGATGCAGATCAACAGAAAATATTTGTGAATGATATATCAAACGAAAGACTGTTACTCAAAATAAAGAACGCTTAATACTCAACAATAAGAATACAACCAAGTTAAAACACAGGCCAAAGACTGTCATAGACATTCTAGGAAAGAATATAAGTAGATGGCAAATAAACATGAAAAGTTGCTCCACGTCAT
>VMDO01002354.1:15531-25560 GCA_007922755.1 Pedetes capensis
TGTTGTTGTTGTTAGGTGCCGTCGAGTCGGTATCCGACTCATAGCGACCCTCATAGGGTTTTCAATGGCTGAGTGCTTCGGGATTGCCTTGGGAGTGGATTGCCAGGCCCTTCTCCCATTTTTGCGGTGCTGGGAATTGAACTCGGGACCTCAGAGACTGCAGCGCAGCGCTCTACCCACTGAGCTAAATCCCAGCCCCCACGTCATATGTCATTAGTGAAATGCAAATTGAAACAACAATGAGATACCACTACCCTACCTGCTTCACAAAACAATAATGAGATACCACTACCTCGACTACAAACCTGTTGTTGTTATTGTTAGGTGCCATTGAATCGGGTACAATTCATAGTGACCCTATGTACAACACAAAACATTACCCAACACTGTGCCATGCCCAGTACTATTGTCAGTGCTTCTCTGCCCTTTGTAGGGTTTTCAGTGGCTGATTGTTTCGGAAGTGGGCTGCCAGGTCCTCTCAAGCCGACACACCTGGTGTTCCCAGGCAGTCTCCCATCCAAGGACTAATCAGGCCCAGCCCTGTTTAGCTTCTGAGATCTGATGGGATCAGATACCAGCCTGGTACTGCTATAGACACAAACCTGTTAGAATGGTCAACCAAATGCTGATGAAGATGTGGAGAGACAGGCACTCTCATTCACTGTTAGTGGGAATCCAAAATGGTACAGTCACTTTGGAAGACAATTTGGTGGTTTCTTATGAAACTGAACAAATTCTTACCATACAATCCAGTGATTGTGCTTCTTGGTATTCACCCAAATGAATTGAAAATACACTCATGCAAAAGTCTGCACACAGATTTTTATAGTAGCTTTATTCATAATTGTTAAAACCTTGAAGAACATTTAAGATGTCCTTCAGTGGATGAATGGACAAACTGTGGTCTATCCAGACGATAGAATATTATATACCCATAAAGTAAAATGAGCTACCAAGCCAAGAAAATGGATGAAAAAAATTAAATGTATATTATCAAGCAAAAGCAGCCCAAATGAAAACATGACTTACTATATGATTTCAACTATAATGACATTCTAGAAAAGGCAAAAATGGGAAGATAATGAAAAGATCAGTGGTTGCCACCTGGAGTTGGGGTGGGGTGCAAGATTAAGTGGGGCTGAGAGGTCTGGAAAATGAAAGTACCCTATATGAATCGATAAAGATAGATTCGTATCACTATACACTTGCCAAAACCCATAGAATACACAGCCCTGCCTCAGTGAGGTTTTGTCACTGCAACGAAATACCTGGGCAGAGCACCTTCAGGGAGTGGGTTGTCTTTTGGCTTGAGGTGTCAGAGGTTTCTGTCCCCCATGTCTGAAGGTCACTCACATGCAGAGCACTTCACATCATGGTGCCAGGAAGCAGAAAGAAAGAAAGCCTGGCTCGCTGGCTCTCTTCTTTCCCCCTTTTGGTCCACCCAGACCCCAGCCTATGGGATGGCGCCCCCCACCATGCAGGGTGTGTCTCCTCACTCAGTCAATCCCTGCCAGAAATGCCTCTCTGGATCACCCAAAGGTGTGCCTTCCTGACCTCCGAAGGGCTTCTTCTGACAATCAAGTTGACAAAGAAGGTGATCCACCTCCAACGCCAAGAGCGACACTGTTATAAACCAGACTTTGGGTGATGATGTGTCAATGTACTTTCATCCATTGTAACAAACTGTACTACAGTAGCCAGGGGCATTGGTAATGGGAAAACTGTGCATGGACCAGGATAGGAGGAATGGAGAAATCTGTACCTTGCACTCCATTTTGCTGTTACCCCACCTGCTACTCAAAACCTAAAACCTACAATCATTCCAAGAAAGTATAAAACAACTCTAAGAAATAAAGTCTATTAATCTGGAAATTGACATTAGCTTGTCAATAAACTATAAACCTTGTGTGGATTGAAAGAAAATAAAGAAATTCTATTATTATTATTTTTAATTTAAAAAGAGGTGCCCAGAAGAGATGGTAGGCATAGGCACATGTCTCAGGCAGGTAATGAATATCCTTGCAAAATGGTGATTGGGGTATGAGAGAAAGAAGGTAAATTCCTAGTGGGGGAGAACAGAGCCAAAGGATAGCTTTGTTGCTGTTGTCAGGTGCCATCAAGTTGGGTCCGACTCACAGTGACCCTATGTACAACAGAAGGAAATACTCCCTGACACCGTATCACGCCTAGCACTATGTTAGTGCTTCTCTGTAGGGTTTTTGATGGTGGATTGTTTCAGGAGAGGATTGCCAGGTCCTTCTCCCTGGCCTGTAGCACCTGGTGTTCCCAGGCGGTCTCCCAGCCAAGGACTAACCAGGTCTGACCCTGCTTAGCTTCCAAGATCAGGCGGGTCTGGATGCCAGTGCGCTATGGCTTCAGACAGAACAGCTTTAGACAGTTAACTCTGGAAGGAATCATCTTACTGCACCACTGAGGGACGACACCCAACCTCATTCCTCAGACTTCAGGATTGAAAGTAGCCCACAGGCATCTGAAGCTCTTAGACAGGGGCTTGCGCGAGCCAGCCCAGCTCCGATGACAAACCCCGGGCCCCCCTGTTACTTCAAAGTGTGGAACTTCCAGGATGAGAAGAGGAACTTCTGGCTCCTTTGCTATGAGCCAGAAAGGCTTTTAGCATCCTTGTGAGCAGCAGGAAGAGAGAGAGGGATGCAAACACAAACACAAGGAAGAGGAGGGGAGGGGAGAGAGAGCTTTCCCTTCACAGACGGGGTGTGCTTGCTGGAGGACGGCCAAGGGGTTTCTCTTTGCTTGGAAAAAAGAAATCAACGCCTGCATCTAAACGACATCCTAATGAGAAGACACATCAGGCAAGATCTTGAAGCCTTTTCAGCCCCGAAAGGAAAAACCATCAGCACATTATCACTCTGCAAAATGAAGCCGTTAAACCCCAGCACAACAGAGAAACTGTGAGGAAACTTGTGCAGTCCACAGCCACAGCATTTAGCAGGAACGCGCCAGGGAAGAAGGGGTAATAAGCTTCAGTAGTGGGGGTGGGTATAACAAGTAAATCCTACCCGAAAAAATAAAGTCACCTCATTGTCTTCCTAGATTATACATCCAATAGACCAGAAGCAAGCGCGAGACGCGATGCTGTGGGAGGGAGTGCTTAGGAAAATGTTTAACCAGCAGTCAGGTGGTGGTGTTAGGTGCCGTCAAGTCGTATCTGACTCGTAGCAACCATCACAGGGTTTCCAATGGCTGGCTGTTTTGGGATTGCCTTGCCACGTCCTTCTCCCACTTTTGTGGTGCTGGGACTCTCAGGACCTCAGAGACTGCAGAGCAGCGCTCTACCAACTAAGCTAAATCCAATCCCAGCCGTCAGGTATTTTCACAGAAATGAACACGATGGATTCAGCCTTAGGTGGGAAACTCTATGTCCCAGCAGGGGCAGCTTCTCCCTCCTGGCCAGCTCCTGTCAATCTACTGTCATCTGCCTGTCTCACGCGTGTGGGCTCTTGTTCTCCAGAGGGACCAGCCTGGATTTGGGGGGAAAGTTTCTCTGTGGACACGATCTTAGCATGGGAACACCTCCACAGCCGTACACACCAAAGATTGCTGGCCTTCGTCATGGACAAAGTATACGTGCTTTATGCCCTGCTATGGCGTAGCGCTGAGAGTCAATGTTTAGAGCTAGGCTTCCATCCTCAGCCCACCACTTCCTAGCTCTACCACCTGGAGCAAATTGCTTCATCTTTTCGCATCTAAGGAAGCCTGGCTTCCAGCGCATATGAATCAGGTCACAGGCCTGCTAGTGCTGTTGTGAGGATTCGGAGGGGCCTGGGAAAGGCTTGGCACTGCGTAAAGACAGGATTCACAGGATCGTGAGACTCTGTCTTGAGAAGCTCAGGCGTCAGCACTGGCAAGCTTGACAGAGGTTGACCTCTCTCGGAGGAGGAAATGGAAACCAGCCAAGTTTGAAACTCAAGACGCAGAGATTGAAATGCAAAATGCACTGATGAGTGACCAGGCAAGGTTCATCAAATGACTAAACAAAGATGGTTAAGGCAGGGCCTAGAAGAACCTCCTCCCAGCCTATTTTCTTGGAGCGGGGGCTTAAAGCCTGCTTTTTAAAAAGGCATTGACCCAGCCATGTGCGGTGGCCCACGCCTGTAATTCCAGTGACTCTAGAGGCAGAGGCAGGAGGACCGTAAATTGGAGGCCAGACACAGCCTATACGATTTAGCAAGACTCTGTCTCAAGATAAAAAATCTGCATAAAGAAAAGGGCCAGGCAGCTGGGCGTGCAACTCAGTGGTGGAGCACTTGCAAAGTATGCATGAGGCCAGCACCCCAGTACAAAAAGAAAAAAAAAAGCAATGACCCTTTCCCCGAAGGTGTCTGACAGCTAACACAAAGCAGGACAAAGGCGTGGCCCTGGATCTTTCACACTGCCTCTGCCACCCTTGCTGCCTTGACCTTTGGGTCAGATTCCCGCTGAGCTCTGCATGTAGATGTGTAATCATTTAAGGATTATCTGTCTAAAACTGGTATTACCAGGTGGATTAGTTGTAAATCCAGTCAGGCGCTCTCCTCTCCCTTCAAGGCTAAAGACACCAAGATAAGAGTAACTGACACACTCCAGGATTTCACGGGGGAGCATAACCAACAGATGGCCGACCGCCAGCTTTTACACCGCCCTGCTCCACGGCGCTGCAGCAACACCAAGCCTCCAGCCATTGCCCTACACCTGAAGGAGGCCCCCGGTGTCACCCCAGCAGACTCCGTTCCTTCCTCTGGCCCGCTCTCTCTCTGAGTCATTTCTCCTTCTCAGTTTATCTCAAGTTCCAGGAGCAATGAGCCTGGTAGCCAGTATCTCCAAGGCACAGCAAACCACGCACCAGACCTGAGAGAATGATTGCCCGGACCTGCTTGCCTGCTGTCCTTGCTCCCTGCTTCTGTCCTTCCTCTACAGGATCCAGGAGCTATGGTCAGTGCCTTAAAAACAATCCTGATGGCATAATTGATTGCAGTACTGGGAGGCGGAACCCAGGCCCTCACACTTACTAGGCAAACCCTCTGCCACTGAGCTCCCCTTCCAGCCCCTTTTTTATTTTTATCTTTATTTTTCATTTTGAGAAAGGGTCTCACTAAGCTGCACAGGCTGGCCACTGGCCGTGAACCTGCAGTCTTCCTGCCTCAGTTTCCCGAGTAGCTGGGATGGTAGGTAGGAGCCACAGTGCCTGGCTGCAGCCAGGCCACCCGGGCTTCCCTCCCATCTCATCTGTCAGATCTCAGAAACTAAGCAGGATCCGGCCTGCTTAGTCCTTGGATAGGAGACTGCCTGGAAATAATGTGTGCTGCAGGCTTGGGAGAAGGACCTGGAAGTCCACTAACAAACCAATCAGCCATCGAAAACCCTATGAATAGCAGAGAAGCACTAATGCAGGGCCAGGCACCACACAGCGTCAGGGACTGTTTTATTTTGTTGTACATGTTATTGTTAGGTGCCCTGTTGAATGGGTGTCTGACTCATAGTAACCCTATGTACAACAAGTAAAACACTTTTGTCAGTGTTTCTCTGCTATTCATTGGGTTTTCAAAGGTGGATTGAGTTTGGGGAGTGGGTTTCCAGGTCCTTCTCCCTCTGTTGTACATAGGGTCGCTATAAGTCAGACCCAAATCAATAGCACCTAACAACAACAGTCACAGTGTCTGGCTAAAGACAGTTCTCTTAGCAGATTTCTAGGTCCTAGTTTTCCTAGTGTGGCCAAACTGAAAATAAATCCCTTTTCTGCTTCCCCCCTGCTTCCTCTCTGATGACTGGACTCCCCAGAGTGGTGAATCTGGTCTGCTGGGACCCACAGAGTCAATACTTTGACCAAGGACTCTGGTAAAGCCCTGGACAATGATTTATCAGCCTCGTTCATTCTGCAGCCACCAAAGTCAAAGTTGTGTGCTTGGGAGCTATGTCAGATCTAAGGAGAGGCAGGGACAGAAAAAGAAATGGGGAGTAGCCAAGAGGGAGCAGGGAAATCGTTGCACCCAAGAGCAACCAATCCTTGATCCGAACACTGATCCTCTCGACAAGCACTTCTGATCAATGATTACCTGCCAGTTGTCAGTACATGGAGCTGGGATTTAGCTCAGGTGGTAGAGCACTGCTCTGCAGGCTTGGAGGTCCTGGGTTCGATTCCCAGCACCACAAAAATGGGGGAAGGATCTGGCAATCCACTCCTGAGGCAATCCTGAAACAATCAGCCATTGAAAACTCTTGGAGCCAAGTGCTCCAAGGGAGCTCATACGTTCCTGGAGGACTAACATAAGTGAGCAGACGATTATAATACGCTGAATGGAAACCAGAGAGAACCACAGAATTAGCTCTGGAAGCTACGACATGGCGGAACTTCAGGAACAGTGATCTCAGTGACTGTTCCCCTCCCTAGACATTAACTGAAATAGGACCATGCACTCCCATTTTATATGAGGGAAATAAAACCCAAAATGATTAAATATCCAGTCCTGAACTGGTCCTTAATTTCCCAGTCCTTACTTCTAATGCCCTGGTCTGAACTGCCCCAAGCCACAGGTCGTTGGTGAAGTTGGTCTCATCAATGTATGTTGTTGTTGTTAAGTGCCACCGCATCGGTGTCCGACTCATAGCGACCCTATACACAACAGGCAAAACACTATTGTCAGTGCTTCTCTGCTGTTTATCAGGTTTTCAATGGCTGACTTTTTTGGGGTGGGGGGATTGCTGGGTCTGTCTCCCAAGCCTACAGCACCTGGTGTTCCCAGGTGGTCTCCCATCCAAGTACTAACCAGGCCTGACCCTGCTTAGCTTCTGTGATCTGATGGGATCAGACGCCACAGTGGTATAGCTGCCCTGTGGATGGCACCATCCCATGGGCTGGTGAGATGGATGGAATAAAAGGCAGAAAAGGAGGAAGCCAGCCCAGGGCCAGGATCCCCTCTCTCTGTTTCCAGGGCCACCATGATATGAACTGCTCCGCTCCTCCATACCCTCCCTGCCATGATTGGCCCATCTAAAACTATGGGCCAAAATGAATCTTTCTTCCTTTAAGTTATTCTCTTCATCTATTTTAGTTACAGTGATGGGAAAAGTAACACAGTTTATTACTCTTATTTTTAAATGAATTAATAGATATTTTTTAAAAGTCTTAGTTTTAATGTCTAAAGCAGTAAGTACATACCAACAGAAGCTCTTTGGGATTTGAGATAATTTTTAAAGATTATAAAGGAGGCTTGGGCCTAAAAAATTTGAGAACTATGTGTCTAAAAGAAAAATGGTGAAAACAAGCTCTGAAAAATGTATTCAACTGCCCCCATTGCTAGCCCAAGCATTATACTGAGCAGTTTAGATTTTTTACTTCATTTGATCTTCACAACGACACTCTAAGGTAAGAAATTTGTTCCCAGCTTTCAGATGAGGAGAAGGAGGCTCAGAGAGATTGCGTGGCTTGCCCCGGTCACAATGCTATCACGTGAGCCGGACGGGATTCAAGGCAGCCTGTCAGATGTTAAGGCTCCATCTGTTCACAGCTGCCCAATTCTCAGAAAGACAGCTTGTTCACATCAGATATTTTTCAAAACCAGAATCATAATGATACAAATAGAGAATGCCCACTGTGAAGGGACACGCTTTAAGATAAAGGGAGAGGGAATGAGTGTAACTGTTTAATCCTAAATCCTGTTGCCGGCCAGGCACTGTACTCTGCTCTAAAGAATACAGTGCTGAACAAGGTAGACTTGGTTTCTTTTCTTAATGGAGCTTATGGAGAGGGAAGTGGAAGGGGAGACAGGTTTTAAATAAATAATTGTTGTTGTTAGGTGCCATTGAGTCGGGTCTGACTCATCGCCAACCTGTCTACAACATATGAAATGCTCCCTGACACTGAGCCATGCCCAGCACTATGTCAGTGCTTCTTTGCTATTCGTAGGGTTTTCCATGGTGGACTGGAGTGGGCTGCCAGGTCCTTCTCCCTAGCCTGCAGCACCTGGTGTCTCCCATCCTAGGACTCACCAGGCTGACCCTGCTTAGCTTCCGAGATCAGGTGGGATGGGACGCCAGGGTGTTATGGCTGCAAGCAACATAAATAATCACACAGATATAACACAGTTCAAAAACACAGCAGTGTCTGTGTGGTAGTCGGGCCTGCCCAGAGCAGCCCCATTCACACACTAAGAAAGCTTAGAGGGCCACAGAGCCTCTGCACAGAACATCCTTGGTGCCCCTGGTGGAGTCTGTTGGGCTTCCAGATAATTAGTCTGAGCAGAAAGGCACTTAGAAGTTCTTTTATCTTTTTTTTTTTTTTTTCACAGCTATAGCCATCATTGGATGATTGAATCTAGATAAACCAAGATTACCATTTCACTTGAAAGGACAAATATGTTTTGTGAGGCCTGATGGGCTATGGAAGGCTGTGGGAGGTGTGAAGCACTGGGTATATTTAGTCTGTTTGGAGATTTTCTTGACGAGGACTCTGGGCCAACACAGGAATAATAACTAGGGCAGTGGATGGTGCTGCTGGAGGCTCTGTGCAGTTACCACATTACTAGTTCCAGTGCGGGGCTGGGATTTAGCTAAGTGGGTAGAGCACCATTCTGCAGTCTCTGAGGTCCCGAGTTTGATTCTCAGCACCGCAAAAATGGGAGAAGGACATGGCAATCCACTCCCGAGGCAATCCCGAAACAATCAGCCATTGAAAACCCTATGAGGGCCGCTATGAGTCAGACATGACTCGACAGCACCTTACAACAACAGTTCTGGTGCACACACTGGGCCAGGGTTGTGATGGAGCCAAGAGCACATGGGCCCAGCTCACCCACCTGCCTCTCCATTGGACTAATAGAAAGGCCACCACCATCTTTGTAGACAAGGGCTAAAGGAACAACAGGATTCCCCCTTGCTGCATGTCTTCATGGTGTCTTTATGGTGCCCATATGGTGCCTTGGTCTCCACTGTTCCCATCCTACTCCCCTCCTGCCTCCTCCTCCACCTAGCCAGGTTGAAAAAGGACAAGTTCCGGAGCCACTACAGTCAACACACAGCTCACACCACCTACTGAAAAATAAATGCCCACTGCTCTAGTTTAAATCTAAAGTATCCCACCATGGTTCCAGAGAATCACCTGTGAGGCCAGGCACTGTGTGGCAGTCAGAGTCCATGTGGAGATCCCCTGAGTGGCTGACATACAAAGCTTTGTGGGCAGAGCCTAGGCTGCAATAGAAACCCCAGCAACATGGAAGGTCTGCCAAGGAAAGCCACCAGCAATGACTGGAGCCAGCCTAAGAGGGCCATGTGTGCTGCAAATGGCAAGGCCATGGGGCCAGGGCTGTCTGAGCCTCTTGGAGCCCAGATGATGCCACCACATTGCCAGATTCCAGACATGGAGCTACAGAGGTTGTGCACCCTGCTGGAGTTTGGTCTTGCTCTGGACTGATCCTTCCTTCCTCTGCCCCTATTCCTTCCCTTTGAAATGAGAAAGACTACTTTGTGTTGTTCCACATAGGATGTGCGTGACTTGCTTCTTATTTTGCAAGGGCTCCAAAGTAAGAGACTCCCTTGAGTCTCAGTGGAGACTTTGGACTTGGAATTTTGAACAGTGTTGGGACTGTGAAGACCTCTTGGTTGGACTGTTGAGGCCTCTTGAGGTTGGACTAAATGCACTTTGCATTTTGAGATGGCCATGGATCTTTGGGGGACAGGAAAAGAATGCTGTGGTTCCAGTTGAAAACATCCCCCAAAAGTCATGTTTTTGAATGCTAGGTCCTCAGGGAGTGGCACTACTTGGGAGGCTGTGGGACTTAGGGAGGTGACACCCAGCTGGTGGAAGTAGGGCACTGGGGGTTTGCATGGGCCCACAGTGCCAGTAAACTCTCTCTGCTTCTCGATGCCATGACAGGGAAAGTCCTCAGCCAGAGGCCCCGCCGCTGCTCCATGGGTGGATGAAACCCTCTGAACGGTGAGCCATAAACAAATTTTTGCTCCCATCAGGGGAGGTGGCGCACGCCTGTAATCCCAGTGACTCAGGAGGCAGAGGCAGGAGGA
>VMDO01002354.1:25660-104136 GCA_007922755.1 Pedetes capensis
ACTGAAAAAAAAAAAAAAAAAAGAAAGAAAGAAAGAAAGAAAGAAAGGAAAGAAAGAAAGAAATCTTTGCTGCCCTAAGTTGTTTATATTAGGTGCAGTGATGAGAAAAGTAACACACACACACACACACACACACACACACCCCATCTGAAAGCTCTGAGAGGGAGGCTGCATGTAACAGTATGGACCACTCACCAGCCTTCTGGTCTTCCTGGGGTGCTGTACACCACGACTTCCAGATTTCTATATCCCTGCAGAACTTCTCCCTCAGCCCCAGCTCAATAAGCCAGCAACTCAAACTCAATATACTTGAACCCGAAGTCATGACAGCACCCAGCCCACTTCTACACTTGGCCCATCTCCACTCACCATGCCTCATGTAAAGCACTAATAGTGCAGCCCTTCTGCCCCAGTCCCTCCACAGCCAACCAATTACCCAGTCCTGTTGACTCAACCTCCAAAATCTGCCCTGGATCTTCCCATGTCTCTCTACGTCCACTGCCACCATATTATCAGAGACCACTTGGCTCACATCCGGGTCACAACATCTTCCTCACAGACCCTCTGTCTCCAAGTCGTTCTCCACGAGGCAGCCGGTGGTCAGGCTGGGTCAGCCCATGTGGATGGTGCGAGAGGGAAAAGCAAGACCTGGGGAGTCAAAATCAGGAGGTTCTTGCAGTGCTCATAGGAGGAGTGACGTGGACAGCATCAGGGACATGGTCATGAGAACCTGGAGTGGAGGACCCCAGTGATCTTGTGGCGGCCACCTCTGCAGGCTCTCTGAGGGAGGAGATGGAACAGAAAAGAAGGGAAGAAGCGCAGGGTCTGAGGTTGGGGCTCAGTAGTGAGGTATATGGTGGTGCTGCCTGGGAGGCTAAGGAGTCAGGAGGAAGAGCCTCTTTGAAGGGCTCGGGTCAATTTGTTGATCCCGAGACAGAGGAGAACGGTCTGACCCAAGGTCTTACATTTATCTGCTCTGTGTGAATGGATGCAATAGTCACTGGGATACTGAGCCACTTGGCTGGGATGGTGTCCCTTGTGGCTTGGGATCCTTGGCCTCTGAAGACCACATCTCACTTTTCACATACCTTCCCTGCCTCTTCTGCACAGCTTCCTTCATGGCCCCATTGCAGCACCACTCCCCGGCCCGCTCATCCGATAGCCTACACACATTTGTTAGTTGTTTTGTTTAAATACACACTTTGAACCCACTCACTGATCAGCAAATCTCCGTCGGGTAGGACCCTTAATTCCTCTTCTATCCACTTACAGTCCCAGGTACATCTCCATTGGCCAGATGAACAGAGATAAATGTCCATTACCCACATCCAAATTACACAGAGCCTTCTTTAAGATGGGCTTCAAATAATACATGGTCTGAATTAATCCATGCCTTACCAGTAATGGTGGTCATAAACCTTTGAGGAGCGCGCTACCATTAACATTGCATTTTCAGAGGCCTGCTCGTAAAACCGTAGGCATTTCTTCCTGAAAGTCATTTCTCATTCTCTCAACTTTTGTAGCTCTTTATCCAAGACTTTTTTTTTTTTTTCCAGCATTTACGATACCTGCTTTGCTTTAGGATCATTTGCTAGACCTCTAGATGATGCACTCTTGAAGGACAGGCTCTGAGCATGATTTGTCTCCAGGTCCCTACAGCCTGGCACAGGTCTGGGAAGACAGGACTCCCTTCATACGTGATCAGGGAATCAATGGAGAAAGCGCAGGCCACACAGAGAGCTCTCTGAGAATTTTTAAACCTGAGTGATGCTCAGTGGCTGGAAGGAGCGCCGCCAGAAAAAGACAAAGTAATAACACAAGGCAAAGAAAAACAGCAAAGGGAAGTGGGTCGCCAAGGGACCCCCTCTGCCAGTAGCGCTGATTCTGGACAGTTCCACAGAGGATGTTGGCAAAATTCTCAAAGAGCTGGGTTCTCTCCCCTGCCCCTAATCCACAGAGAGGAGGGGCCCTAATGTGATCTCCCACTCACTGGGACGCCAACTCCAAGACAAGCACGCAAGGTGCCCGAGAGACGGGATCAAAGAGGAAGGAGGAGCAGGAGTGGCTGGAGGAACCGGGGCCCAACCCAGGCCTTCAGGAGATGGCGCCCATCGCTTGGGCTCTGCTCCTTCCTGACTGGTTCCCCATAGCTGGGTCTCAGCAGCCGCAGGATGGGCGCTGAGGCAGAATGCCAGGGCCTCCCTCTGTGGGGTCCCCAGCCTGGAAGGCCGGAAGAGCCTCAAACCACGGTGGTTTAACAGGCCAAGCAAACACATGTCCATTCCACCGTCCTCTGTCCACCCTTCTCCCTCCCCCTAAGCTCCAGGAGATCACTCCAAAGTGGGCATAGCCAGGCTATATACAGTGACTGCCGGGAAGCCCCAAGTCTGGGGTGTTGGGGTTGTGAGGAGGAGGAGGTGGGAATGAATCAAATGATGATTTTTTCAAAAAATGTCATCTTCTGTGTCCTTCACCCACATCAGCAGCAGCCCCGAGTTCTACACAGAGCAGGCAGGGAGAGGCGCCGGAAGCGGCTTCCTGTGCAGCCAACAGAGGGTGCGGGACCCCAGGAGCAGAAGGTGCAGGCTGGCCTCAGAGCCACGGGTCTGAATGCTCTCTTCCTCTCCAGGGCACGGGGGGAGCGGGGCCCCTCACGGGCCTCATTGCTCACAGCCAGCCAACCCAGCGCAGCTCCAGGGCACAAAACTGGCGGAGGGGAGAGGGAGTGGCTCCTTTAAAATCCCAAGAAGCCGCTGGGAATCGGCTCTGGAGCCCAGAGTGGAGGCCCTGGGTTTGTTCAGGAGGGGAAGAGTCAGCGTTGCTCCTGAGGACCGGGAGGAAGGCCAGAGAGAAGCGAGAGGGAGGGAGGCCAGGCCTGGGGACTGCGCAGTGTGTCTGTCAGGTTCCCGTCCCTGTTATAAAACAACCAAGACGGTCAATTTAAAAAGAACAAAGGTTTGTTCTGGCTCGGAGCTGCAGAGGTTTCGGCGTGGCTGCTGGGCCTGTGGCGGCCAGCACGTCACGGCAGGAGCACGCAGCACCCAGCCCACGGCAGCCAGAAGGTGGAAAGAAAGAGAGGAAGGGGCTGGGACCCCAAGGTGCCCTTCCAGGCCCGGTCCCAATGGCCCAACCCCCTCCACTGGGCCAATACAAAGCACCCCAAACACACCACTGGCTGGACCTGGAGCCCCAACATGTGGGCCAATGCGGGGCATCTGAGATTCAAACGCAGGCGGGCAGGACCGGCCAGGCGTTCCATGGGTGGGAAGAGAGGACCCAGTGTGGGTAGAGGAGGACGGGCCGGGTAGGTGAGGAACACAAAGCGGGTCCAGCCTGCGGCAAGGCCCTGTGGGCCCCAAGTGAAAACAAACAGCTGGTGATTTCTGAAGAATGGCACTCTAAGCACCGGGACCTCCAAACGCCAGGCAACTGGGGTCAGAGAGAGGCCTTCGCTTCTCCAAACGCCCCCTCACCCGCTGAGGGCTGGGCCCACGAGGGCCCAGGGTGTCCTCGGCCTCTGAGCTGTGCCCTCCCCCAGGGGCTCACACGGGTGGTCCAGAAGGGGTGGTGAGAACCTGGGGAGCCCATGATGACGAGATCCTGAAGGAACATCGCCATGAGCAGAGGAACCGAGGGGGCGAGGGGGGATGGGACACCCCCCAACACAAGCCTCCCCAGGAGCAGGTGGTCCCCAGCTCTGCAGAGCAGACCAAATCTGCTGGGGAAGGACTGTCAGGATCTGACCAAGGGCCCCCGTAATAAAATAACCCCCTCAAGACAGAGCGCTTCTTCTGCCCCCCCCCCAGGTGTTCAAGCAAAGGGCACTACAGGAAAAAGAGAATAAATCAAGCTACTGCTCTTCTGTGATTCTTCTCTACCTGAGTCAATGTGGCCCCAAATCTCACCAGCTAACCCCCGGGCCTTTGCACCTCAGCGTTCACAGTGATGGTGAGAGGGACGTGCCTGTGGTTGGAGGCCGAAAAGGAAGTCTTGGCTTTGGGACACAGGCTCACTTGTCATCGGGGCTGGCCAGCCCGTCTGTTTCCCATTGCTGCTGCCCAGCCGCCCACAGGCCACCCTATGGCTGCAGGAGGTGCCTTCAGGCGTTGTTAAAATGCAGCTTCTGCCTGCCTGGCTGGGAAGGAAGCCATGGTGACATGGTCCATCCACAGGGCAACGGCACACTGGGTCCCGGGCCCAGCCAGGAGCACTGCCGGGAGCTGTCCATCGGCTTCTCCGGTATTTCCGGACTCCTCCCAGTTCTCTCCACCCTCGCAGCCACTGCCTTAGCTCCAGCCATGCTTTCTCCTAAAGTACACCCAGATGACCCGCTGTTTCAGCCTGGGCTGCCTGCGGGCCGGGCACCTTCTTGGAGTTCGTGGGTGCCTGTGCCAATATCAGAAGACAGCCGGGACCAGATGCGCTCTGGACTGCGCTCACCAGACACCACTCTCCTTGCTCTCCTGGGGTCCAATCTCTGACGGGAATTTCCCTGCTTAAGGCCTCCAGTGCCTCTTCCCGCGCTCAGGAGGCCGCGCAGGCTCCATGCACGTGTGTCCCTCACATATCAGCCGCTCCTCTGAGCTCCAGCTCTGGGCTCTCGCTCGTGCTCTCAGCCCCTCCAGCTCACCTGTGGGGTCTGCCCGCATTCTCCACAAATGCATCCCATCCTTTGGTTTACTGTACCCCTTCTCCCCCTGCCCCCGTCTGTCATCTGGTCAACTGGTCACAGTAAACGTCCCCTGCCCCGTGACCTCTCAGACTGATTAGGGCGACCTCTCCCACGTCTCCCTGTCAAAGTCCACACTGAGCCGCAGCCGCACGACTTCCCCCACCGCATCACAATTGCCTTGGGTGCCTGTTGCTCCCTTCTAGACTGCCGTCCCTTGCCAAGCGCATGTTTTCTTTATTCTCAGTATCTAGAAGCTCAGTCTTTTGTCAAATGAATGAATAAAATATATTCCTCAACCGCAGGCAGGAAATTGACCACCTCTTGGGAGGATTCACCACCACGGGATGCTGCCAAGCGCCCCTCACACACCCCCCCCCCCAGTCCCTCCAGAAGCACAATTGGGCAGGAGGATTTGCCTATGTCTGGATAACCCCACAATATTCCCACCATTGACCCCAAGCATAGATGGTAGATACAGCGTGTCATTACATCAGCAGATAGCAGTAGCTGTTCATTGACCGGCAGGCTCAGGGCAAGAAAGGATCTATCTGCTCCCAAGAAATGCTTTTAACATGTCTTGCACATAGTAAATGGTTGTTGTTGTTGTTAGGTGCCCTTGAGTCGGTATCCAACTCATAGCCACCAGACAAGCAAAACACTATTGTCAGTGCTTCTCTGCTGTTCATAGGGTTTTCAATGGCAGATTGATTTTTGGGAGTGGGTTGCCGGGTCCTTCTCCCAAGCCTATAGCACCTGGTGTTCCCAGGATGTCTTCCATCCAAGGCCTAACCAGGCTCGACCCTGCTTAGCTTCCGAGATCTGACGGGATCGGATGCCACAGTGCTATGGCTGCAGGCTGGTAAATACAGATTGGAATGCCATAAGCAAGGTATGAGGGGCCTGGTCCCTTTCCCTCTGCAACAGTGCACCTCAAGTCGGCTCTCGGGGCACGTCCACGCTGAGTTCTCTCAAGAGGAGAGAGATGAGGACCCCTCCTCTCCTCCCCCAGCGATGAGACAGAGGTACAGAAAGGCACAACAGCTCCACGGGGCAGACATGGAGCTGGGTCCGCTCCTAGCACGGGTTCCCTCCTTCCCATCCCACTGCTGAGAAAGCATAGCTAAGCCAGTGCCCTCGCCTTGGATGACAGCTGGCTGCAGGAGGGACAGAGGGGGTAGTGGACCTTAGCCGTAGCCTTGCTCTGTGGTCTGCACCTGATCAGCAAGCACGGACACACAAGCCCCACTGGTGGACTCTGAGAACTGTGGAAGGCCAGCAGGCAATGGGATGTGACGCAGTGCCAAGTGCTTTTCCCATTGATGTGCATAATGAAAGTCATTAAGTTATGAATGTCATTAAAGTCAGTACGTTTATTGAATGACGGTGAGGACATTCCGCAGGAGGATGTCTAATAACCACATAACTACTTTGCAAGGAGCCTGATCAGAGGAGGGAGGCAGCAGCTGCAGGAACCCTGAGCTGTGGTGACCCCATGGGAGGCCTCTACCGTGTAGAGGGAGAGCCTCATCCTTGGGCTCCTGCCCCCGCCTCCGACCCCACAGACTGCTCTCCATCCATCTGCTCTCTACCACATCAAGGCTCCATCTCCAGGGGACCAGGAGGCGGGGAAGAGAGCTGATGTGATGAGCGGAAGACATAGGGAATTCTCTTCGAGATGGCATTGTTTATTTCAAAAGTCGGTGGTATGAACGAGTGACTGACACCTGCATTGCATGCAAAAGGAGGATTCCAGAGCCTGGGCTGCCTGGCGGCTGGGCACCTTCTTGGAGTTCGTGGGCGTCTGTGCCAATATCAAAAGAAGGCTGGGACCAGATGCCCTCTAGAGCGCGCTTACCAGACAACGCCCACCTCTGTCTCTGGGGTGGGGGTGCGAAGGAAGGGGAAGAGACGAGAAGTAATAACAGAAATTCGCAATTCCAACACTCGTTTATTCTGCATTCACTCTATGCCAGGCCCCTGCCAAAGATTTCACAAACCTTATGTTCATGCCTCGCAATCAGCCTGCCAGGTAGACACAGTCCTCTCTGTCTTACAGACCAACAGCTGCCGTTCAGAAGGTTGCACCTGGCTCTGGGAACTGTGCAAAGCCACAGAGAGAATGAGTGGCTACAGGGACACTGGCCTGCAGCTGTAGCCCTGCGGCATCTGATCCCATCAGATCTTGGAAGCTAAGCGGGGGGTGGCCTGGTTAGTACTTGGATGGGAGACCACCTAGGAACACCAGGTGCTGTAGGCTTGGGAGACGGACCTGGCAACCCACTCCCAAAAATCAATCAGCCATTGAAAACCCTATGAATAGCAGAGAAGCACTGACAATAGTGTTTCGCCTGTTGTACACAGGGTCACTGTGAGTCAGACACTGACTGGAAGGCACCTAAGAACAACAACAACAACAACAACAACAACAACAACAACAACAACAGGGGCTGAACCCAGGCCTCATGCTCGCTTTCCAAGCGCTCTCCCACTGAGATGCACCCTCAGCCCATTTTGCTCACTTTGTATTCTGAGACAAGGTCTTGTTAAGATGCAAGCTGCTATTGGCCTTGACCTTTCGATCCACCTGCCTGTCTCCCAAGGCACTGGGATTCTGGGAGGCAGCTACTTGAAGGGGAAGGAGGTGACCACGGCAGGGCCAGGTCTGAACTCCCAGAGGTAGAAGTCATGGTTGTCTTTGGAACCAGCTGGCTATGGAGCGGTCAGCCTATGGCCTCATGTGAGGCTTGGCCCCGCCCTAAGCCTCTCAATCAGCTTCTAGCAAGGAGGATAAGAAGCAGCCAGGTTTCCAGGGCCTGGCCAACTATGCAAAGCAGGTCAATGATTTCACCCAGGTGAGCAGCAGCCATGCCTGGCTGTCCAGGAGAGGGAGGGAGGGAAAAAGGAATAGCCAGGGGATGGGGTACAGGATACAGTGAGGTCAGATACCACTGTCTGACCAGGCCCGGCTCTCTCCAGGCTCAGCCAGCCCTCACTCTCAGGAGCACCTGCTGCACAATCCCAAAACAATCAGCCACTGAAAACCCTATGAATAGCAGAGAAACACTGATATAGTGCTGGGCACAGCACAGTGTCAGGGAGTGTTTCGTTCTGTTGTACATTGGGTTGCTGTGAGTTGGACCCGACTCCACAGCACCTAACAACAGAAGCAGGCTTCTGTCACTTCACACAATGACAGGCTTGGCTCAAGCTTTCAGAAGTATCCCAGAACAATTTCGATCTTTTTTATAAGTATTGCTTATGCCTTTTTGCAGCATGGCAATGAGAAACCCAGCAGGTGAACTTAACAAAACAGAACAAAACACAACAGAAAACAGCACCACGGTTCTTCCACCCACCATCATGCTGGGGATTTAGGAGTTGCTTGCCTCCCTGATCATGGGGTGCTTTCTCCCCTGTGCGTTCTGAGTCTCTCACTGATGGATTTAGGAAGCTCCCTCCCCTCCCTTCCAGAAGCTTCTGAAGAAGTGGAAGAGGAAGGGAGGCTGTAGAGCGTGCGCTGCTTTCATATCTGGGGAGGTGGAGAAGCGATTAAGTGGGCATGGACACCCGCAAAGGGATGCTGTGCTGGCGGATGAGCTTAGGCTGCAGAGGCAGTGACAGCGAGTGAATCAACGATTCAGATCCTTACATCTGACACCACGAACAACAGAGGAAAAGAAATCAACCGGCCTTCTCTGAGATCTTAACTTCCATGCATCAAAAAGTGCCATGAAGAGAACCGAAAGGCAACCCACACACGGAATGGAAGAAACAACCCGCAGACCAGAAGTCGGACGGACAATCATAAAAATAAATTTCATATTGTAACTTGGTTAAAACTAGATCTGAGCCCATGCAGGGGAAAAGGCTGAAATGTGTTTCACGGGAGGCCCCAGGAAGCACTGCCGGCCGCCTCCCAGGGTTAGAAGCTCATGCAGGTAAGGAACAAAGGCCCTGTCAGTGCCAAGAAGCAGCACGCAGGGGGGAAGGGCTCGTTCTGCGGGGAGTGAGACAGCTGGGTCCACAAGCCAACCACCAAAGCAAAGAATGGCAGAAACGCGGCGGCCCGCACAGCGATGCTGGCCAGCAACAAGCCTGACGTCCTACAAGAGAAGCTGGAAGGGGCGGTACAGCGCGACGCCGGGCCTCTCGGCACAAACTCAAGTCAGGGTCTATGAAAAACGCCTGGAATAAGTTCTAAAAAATCGATGGGTACAGTGGGTAATGGAGAGATAAGGTGAATAGTTAAATTAAAAATTTATGACAATAAAAGTTCATTACAAGTAACTGCAGCACGTGGCAGGAACAGCGGGCTAAGTGTGTCTGAAGCCAGGGGCAGGAGACATTCACCATACTTTTTGATCACACCTTGGATTTTACCACCGGCAGCATGATGGATGCCCCTCTGTCCCAGGGCCAGAGCTCAGTGCGGTGGAAGAGGACATCTCCCCTACTTGGAGCGAAGTGCAGAGCGCCTGCGTGTCCCCCTGGGCGGCACAGACGAGACAACATCAGCTTCCTGATGGAGAGAAAACTGTGCCCCAGCCAGGCGAGGTCACAGGGCCACTCAGGAGCCACACAGTCTGTCAGGAGAGGTGAGAATGGAGAGAAGACGCCTCAACGCAGAAGAACAGGAGGCTCTGGTCACTTTAAGTCCACGAGACTTCACTGCTACTCCTTAAGCCATGAGCTGGGTTCTAATGATCTTCCTGGCAAGCGTCAGAAAAGGAAGCCATTGCTTTGTTGCTGCTGCTGAGATTCTGCCTGCAGCCATAGCACCCTAGCATCTGATCCTGCCTGCTCTCGGAAGCTAAGTAAAGTTTTCCTGGTTAGTCCATAGGTGGGAGACCGCCTGGGAACATCAGGTGCTGCAGGCTCGGGAGGAGGACCAGGCTAAGTAAAGTTTGCCTGGTTAGTCCATAGGTGGGAGACCGCCTGGGAACATCAGGTGCTGCAGGCTCGGGAGGAGGACCACTCCCCAAACAACCAGCCATTGAAAACCCTATGGATAGCAGAGAAGCACTGACATAGTGCTGGGCATAGCATGTTGTCAGGGAGTGTTTCGTTCTGTTGTACGCTGGGTTGCTATGAGTTGGACCCGACTCCACAGCACCTAACAACAACGACCACTGAGATTCTGTTCCACATCTATGTTCCCAGGTTGGTATAATCATGGGAAATGGGGAGACACATTTGGATAAATGCCAAGACATAGGGTTGGGTCCAAAAAGCCAACTGCAGAGCAGAGGTAGCCACATGGCTCACAGGAAAACATAGGAAGTGAATTTGAACATCTCCTTCCTCTCTAAGCTCTCTGCGTGCCCACGGGACCACTGGAGATCTAATTATCACGGAAAAAGAATGGCTAATTACCCAGCTGCCCTCACACGATGTCTAAGTGCTTGGCACCTCGCAGGAGATTGATCAATATTTATGGAGGGGAGGGATTGAGAGAGAAGCAGAGATGACAGGCTGAAGCCACACCTTCCACCGTGTCTTCAGAGAGGCCTCTGCTCCGAAATCCTGCCTCCCTCCCTTCCACTTGTTAAGTTGCTGGATCCCAGCCAAGCCTCCCGTGCCTGCGTGTGATTACAGCCCAGTGTGATTAAACCCCGAGCTTCCCATGAGGGCCGGAGTCCACAGACAGCCACAAGGGCGAGGACGTGCGGCGCCTGCCTGTCCCATGCCGCCCTGCTTGCGAGGCTGGGCTGGGTAGCCTTCCTCTGGCCCAGCGGCCCGTAGCTTTGTGTTTCCTCTGCAAGGATGCACGCAGGCTACCAACCTCTGCTAATTTGCACATTTGGGCCTTGTTTTTAGGGACTCAGAGTTTAACTAAAGCTTCTCCAGTGAGTGCCTGCAGCTGCACCACTGTGGTCTCGGATCCCATCAGATCTTGGAAGCTAAGCAGGGTCTGACCTGGTTAGTCCTTGGATGGGAGATCGCCTGGGAACACCAGGTTCTATAGGCTTGGGAGAAGGACCCGGCACCCACTCCCAAAAATCAATCAGTCATTGAAAACCCCATGAATAGCAGAGAAGCACTGACAATAGTGTTTCACCTGTTGTACATAGGGTCACTATGAGTCGGACACCGACTTGATGGCACCTAACAATGATCCAGTGGGTGTACTCTGCTTCCCTCTTCCCGAGCCTGGGGACCCCCAAAGCAGCAGGCCCGGCCCTTGGTTCTGCAGTGATGATCGGAAAGAGGGCCACGGCCACAGCCCTGGCTCTGCTATACCCCTTCCAGCCCAGCCCCTCTGCCCGGCCCCGCCCCACAGAGGCGCACAGGAGCCTCCTTGCAGCCAGGGCGATCCATGCAGGCAGGGCACCTGCCACTCTGCAGAACTCCTGGGTGATGTGATGTCCCCGCATTTGCTTCCCCTTCAGCGCCTCCTGCTCTTTCCTTTTGTTCTTCCTGGCAAAACCTCTCTTCTTGCCAAGTTTTCTTGAGGCAATGGTGATAGTGTTTTGTTTTGTTTTGTTTTTCCTCA
Organism: Pedetes capensis; assembly: GCA_007922755.1. Lineage (NCBI taxonomy): Eukaryota > Metazoa > Chordata > Mammalia > Rodentia > Pedetidae > Pedetes > Pedetes capensis. The sequence goes on from VMDO01002354.1 coordinate 36,826, forward strand.
CCACATAGCTATGATTCAGAGCCAGGACGCCAGCTGATGGGAGCTAAACTGATTCTCTCTCATGGATGCAGAGAACCATGATGGGGGGGTGGGAAAATGGAAGCACCGTCAGGCTGCAAGGTCACCATCAGGCGCGGATCTGTGGCGTTGGCCCTAACGGTGCCTGTTCTGTGGCGTCCTCGCCAGCAGCTTTGCTTCTCAACACCTCGCTCCACACACGAGCCCTTATTCAGCCCTTCTTACACAACGCGTCGTGCTTCCCCACTCCTCGTTACTATCTTTGCACCTAACACCTCCTCCTGCCTTGTCACCTCCATCCAACACCTCCCAGCGTTCCTGGAGGGACTGTTAGATGACTCAGTGGGCTTAATGGACAAACAATGCCGCAAAAAGCTGCTCTGGAATGGCATCAACACCAGCCAGCAGGCATCTGTGGCTCTGCCCTGGACGCCAGGCGGACACAAAGGTTTGAAAGGAAAGAGCCCCCACCTTCCATGCTGCCATTCACTTTGCCTCACTTCCATTTTCAGATGAAGAATTAATTAGGAATGAAGTAGTTGATTCACCTGACTATTAAATAGCAGAGTCGGGATGCCTCTGCTGGCCTGCTTTGAGCTCATGGACTTTCTATACTGTGACTTCAGAAATGGAAATGTGATTCTCGACCTATCAGCTGTCTATGCGCCTTGGCTGGCATTGTGGGCAGCGCGGACAGCTTTCATAAGTCACCCTCATTGTCCGTTTGGCCTCGTCCTCAAAAGGGGCCTATCCCAGAGAAGGGGGCAGGCTTTGATGGGAACAAGATGACCCATGCAATAGCATGTGCTATCTTTGGTTTGAGAAACTGAGTGATAAAAATCCCAATATCACAGGTAGAATCCTCTGCAGCAAATAGAAAGTCTGCATCCAAGTGAGTCTTCTAAATGGAAGACTACAGGGTTGAGATCTGATGCTGCAAAAAAATCCAGCACGTTGGCTTTGCCGCAGTGCATTGTAATTTCTGTCTCTTGGCATGTGAGAGAGTTGGTCACAAAGCACTAGCCTGAGGTAGCAAGGAGCCTGAGAGGCTGGCCAGCCAGGAGGCCCCAAGCAGGCCCTCAGCTCTCCCACCTCAGTGCATCTTTCCTTTTCCTTCCTATGTGGCAGAAAGAGGCAGGTAGTGGCTTTCTCTGTAGCCACCTGCTCCAGGGCCATCCTGAAACCTGTTTGACAACTGAAGTCGGGGCCACAGACTAGTAGAAAGAGGAAGACCTGGGAGTCTGAAAGCTGCATTTGCACTGCTCTGGCTCCACCCCTCACAGGCAGGTCACCCCAGGGGAAGATAATTGAGCTGCCTGCCTTTCCAGTTTCCTCACTTGTAAAACTGAGATAATGCCTGGAGGTGACCCAGTCATTAGGAGAGAGGCGCAGGGGGGTCAGGAGAGCCTAAGGAAGCGCATGTGTAAAGGGTTCTGCATACAGTGTATGTTCAGTCCTTCACCAACACTGACACCGTTCTTACCAAGTCGCCTCGATGAGCTGTGCACAGCCTACCCATCGTTACTGGCCAGGTAACATCTCTCCTTCATGCCATCCTCACCGTCACATCGCAGAAACGATCGCCGTCTTCCCAGAAGGCACAAAGCTTATTCTGTGGCCACTTAGTGCCTTCTGGCTTCGCCTGGCGTTCCTCTCTGAATTTGTATTTCTCCAACTCCATTGTTAGCAAATGGAGAAAGGAGCGAAGTCTTGTTTTCTCTCCCTGCCTCCATCCGGTCAATGTTTGTAGAGCGTGCTGTGCACGTTGCGCAGTCCTGGAGCACATGCCCTGGCCGAGGCAGATCTGAGGTCCACTTGGGGGCATGGCTGGGGAAAGAACTCAGTGCCTGGCCCCAGGCTTTCCCTGAATAAATGGGGCGTGTGTACCTTGCCCCCTTCCTCCCGCCTCTGACTGACTGAGGGTCTCTGCGCTCGCTCCCATAACCTCCTCTTCCCATAGTGCAGACGCCCCTCACCTGCCCATTGGCCTCCACATCTGGTTAAAAGCAATGGGAGGTCTGAGCCCGTGGCCCCCCAATTCCCTGCTCCATCCTCACTCACACGTGCCCGGCCATGGCAGGTGCGCCCAGGGACGCAGAGGTCCTTGTGTCCACCGCTGAATGATTGGGGTCTGGGGAATGCAGGTCACTCTCACACCCAGCTTCCTGGGAGTCCAGCCTATTTCTATGTTCGTAGCACCCACTTCCTGGTGGCCTCCATCGCCCACAGTGCGACAGGGGCAAGGAGAGTGCTGCTGTCCTCTGTGGGCTTCCTCTCCTGGCCTCTGTTTCTAGCAGCTGTAAGAAGGGCTGACAAGAAGCAGCTGGCGAGGCGCGAGATGGTCAACCAGGTTCCCTCCTTGGAAGTCGCATGGGGTCTCAGCCCCCCACACCCGCACCCCTCTCCCTGGGCTCTGAGGACGTCCCAGGAAGGGGCCAGCTGCTGATCCCCCCACCCCGCATCACTGTGGCCCGTAGCTACCAGCACCACGGGCTGTTGCGGTGACCCCCAGGAGCAAGGGCAGGCCTGGGTGGGAGGCTGGGCTCCGCGCCTCACAGCTGGGTGGTCTTTGGCACCACAGTGTCCGGATCCATGCGATGGGGGTGTCCTAGCCGCCCCATGGAGTACCTCGAGCTTCAAAGGGGGGCAGCAGACATAAAAACAGGCGGGCACAGAACACAGGGTACAGAGCCACCTCCATCTCCATTTCAGCAAAGATTGAGTTTTTAAAAAGAAAGAAGGGAATTATGACATGGGGCGGGCAGCGACAGGGTCAGAGGCCATCCTCCTGCTTCATCAGCTGGCCTGGCGCCCTGGGAGCTTCCAGACACCTAAGTCCCATCGCGAGCTCCTCAGCCAGGCCACAGTCCAGCTCCAAACAAGGCTAATGCCCTCCACAATGTGCAATGGCAGAGTTTTTTTTGCTATAACTATAATCCAAAATAGGCCTGCAGCCATAGCACTGTGGTATCCGAGCCCTTCAGCTCTCAGAAGCTAAGCAGGGTTGGCCTGTTTAGACCTTGGATGGGAGACCGCCTGGGAACAGGTGCTGTAGGTTTGGGAGAAGGACCCAGAAACCCACTCCCAAAAAACAATCAGCCATTGGAAACCCTATAAATAGCAGAGAAGCACTGACAATAGTGTTTCACCTGCTGTACATAGGGTCGCTACGAGTCAGGTACTGACTCGAAGGCACCTAACAACAACAACAACAACAACAACAACATAAAAGTGCTATAAGAGGGAACAAATGAGCAGGGAGAAAGCTACCATTGCTTAAACACCTTGCTTGAAAGCTCTGTGCTAGGTGCTTTATATCTTTTTGATTTTCCATCCCCACAGAGTGCCTCCATTTCACCTGAGGAAAGGGCCAAAGGTCAACATATTCATCCAGGCTGCGGGCTTGGCAGCCAGACCTGGCAGGTTCCAAAGTCCATGCTCTTCCCCACCCTCCAGCAGCCTATGTATGCAGCACAAAGGAGGAAAGAGGGGCCAAGAGGGCTGTAGGCCCTGCCCTCTGGAAGCTTAGAGCCTCAGTGGAGCCGGACAAAAGACACAGCAGGTAAGAAGGATAACTCTGACGTCACAGGAATGTTCAGAGAGAGGTCTAAAGTGCAGGCAGAGGAACTCAAAACAGGGCCCATCAGCCAGAAGAGCACAGTGAAATGAAACCATGGGGTAGCTGGGGTTGGATTTCAAGAGCTGAGAACAGAGGTGGAAGACAGAAGGCAGACCCAGGCTGTGTCAGACATGAGAAAATCCAACAGAAACGTGCAGTGTTGGGGAGAACTTCAGAAAAACATCAGACTCCGATTCTCCGGTTAGAAGAGATCTCTGAGAATAAATGAGAAACGAGTCGCTCTTTCTCCCAGAGAACACAGCCTCACTTCCCAAAATAAACAGAAACCAAAACTGAAGTCAAATAGCATCCCATGCTCCTGAGAACGGATCAGCAATTCTTTTCCTCTCTTTTCCTAAGAATTGTTGTTGTTGTTGTTAGGTGCCGTCCAGTCCTGTCCGACTCATAGCGACCCTCATAGGATTTTTAATGGCTGACTGTTTCAGGATTGCCTTGGGAGTGGGTTGGCACGTCCTTCTCCCGTCTTTGCGGTGCTGGGAATAGAACTCAGGACCTCAGAGACTGCAGAGCAGTGCTCTACCAACTGAGCTAAATCCCTTTCCTAAGAATAGGAAAGAAAAAATTAACTAAGAGAAGAAACAATTACTATTAACAACATTGGGGCTGGGGTTAGCTCAGTTGGTAGAGTGCTGCGCTGCAGTCTCTGAGACCCGGGTTTGATCCCCAGCACCTCAAAAATGGGAGAAGGACGTGACAACCCACTCCTGAGGCAATCCCGAAATAGTCAGCCATTGAAAACCCTATGAGTGTCGCTGTGAACTGGACTCAACTTGACCCGATGGCATTTAACCACAACATTAAAATTCAAGACCTTTCTTCATGTAAAAATTTGGTTTTTTTCGTTTATTCCTTCTTTGCTTTCTTTTTTCTTTCTTTCCTTTTCTTTTTTTTTTCTTTTTCTTTTTTTTTTTTTTTACTTTTTGAGACAGGGTCTCTCTAAGTTATGCAGACTTTACCATTCTCCTGCCTCCACCCCCCCCCCCAAGCCACTGGGATTACAGGCGTGCACCACTGCACCTGAGGCTCGCGTGCACGCACTCTCTCTCTCTCTCTCTTTTTTTTTCTTGTGGCACTTAGGGGTTGAACTCAAAGCCTCGCATGTACTTTGCATATGCTGTGCCACGGAGCTGCACCCCCAGCCCATTTTTTTAATTAGTTTTTTAATCTTGAGACAGGGCCTCACTTAAGTTCCACAGGCTGTCTCTGGCCTCGAACCCATGATCCTCTTGCCTCTACCTCCTAGGTTGCTAGGATTACAGGTGTGAGCCATGGGGCTCAGCAAGTTTTTGACTTTTTTAAAAGCCGTCACACACCATCATCTCATTTCATTTTCCCTTCCACCAAGTAAGGCTGAGTGTCAGGATAACCTGTCGTCTCTAATACACAAAAACTAAACGGCACAGCCCAAAGATGGGGCAAATCTAGAGCTTGAGTCAAAGTCTCTCACCCTTGGCACTGCAAAAAAAAAAAAAAAAAAAAATGAATGAGCAGTTCCGAGGTGAACCACCGAAGGGTCTCCCGTGCTGCGGGCAGGCGTGGACGTTAGTGTTCACTGTTACCAGTTGAGGGCAGGTGAGGAGGAGCAGAAGAGCCGAGGCGGACTCCGCTCTGCTCTGTTCTGCTTTCTCTTTCTCTACTTGGGCAAACAACTGCCCAAAATAACAACTACATTTGCCCCTCCCTTGGAGCTGGATGTGGCCGCGTTACCAAATTCCAGCTGGGAACAAAATAGGGGACATGAACAGAACGAACACTGACAACTTTCTAGTCTTGCTCTCAGAGGGACGTTATGTGGACAGGCTTCTTCTCCCTTTCTTTGTACTGTCTGGAAAAAAGAACATATGACTAAAGCTGGAATAGCCAGTGCTGTTTGGTGCCATCAGGTCAGATCTGACTCATAGCAGCCAAATGTACAGCAGGACAAAACACTCCCCAACACTGTGCCATGCACATCATCTTTTTATGTTTGAGCCCATCGTTGCAGCCATTGAGTTTCTTCTCATTTTGAGTCCTGCCACATCAGCAAAAGGCCTGAGGACTTTATTCCAATCCCATCATTAAGGTCTACTCTACTTTGAGGAGGCAACTTTTCCCCAGTTATCTCTTGGAATGCCTTCTGGCCTGGAGGGCTCACTCTCTGGCACTGTATTTGACAGCGCTTCTCTCTGCTATTCATAGGGTTTTCAATGGCTAATGTTTGGGGAGTGGGCTACTGCATCCTTCTCCCTAGTCTGTCTTAGTCTGGAAGCTCAGCTGAAACTCGTCCAGCATGGGTGGCCCCACTGGTATCTGAAATACAGGGGGCAGAGCTTTTAGCATTCCAGCAACATACATGTCAGCATGCCAAGCTGACAGACACGTGGGGGAGAACAGCCACATGGGATCCGAATGTGGAAGTGGTGTGTGGACACAGCAGAGAAGCCTGGGTCCCTGGTGTCTACAAGGCAGCCAGCTGAAGCCTAAACTTTCAGGAAATGTGTTTTGGGTCTCTGTTCAGCAGCAGAACCCGTATCTCTAATAAAGAAGTTTTCTCAATACTACTGACCACCTTTCCCAAAATTCATGGACTTCTCAATTGTTTAGGACCAACAAGTCAATAAATATTTACTCAGAGGCCACTGTCTGAAGCCGTACCACCCTGGCATCTGATCCCTTCAGATCTCAGAAGCTAAGCAGGGTCGGCCTAGTTAGTCTGTGGATGGGAGATGGCCTGATAATACCAGGTGCTTTAAGCTTGGGAGAAGGACCTGGCAACCCACTCCCCCAAACAATTGGCCATTGAAAACCCTATGAATAGCAGAGAAGCACTGACATAGTGCTGGGTATAACACAGTGTCGGGGAGCCTTTTGTTTGTTGTACATTGGGTCACCATGAGTCAGATCTGACTCGATGGCAACTAACATCCAGAGTCCACTATATGTTTGATGTCTGCCAGGACTATCTTTACCCTTACATCCTCCTGGGAGCTGTGACCCATAACACTTTTGAAAAACCAGTATCCTAGTACAGAATATAAAACAGGATAGTGAGCAAAGATGAACGTCAGGATTTAGCTCCGCTGGTACAGTGCTGCTCTGCACGCTCTGAGGCCCTGGGTTCGATCCCCAGCACTGTAAAAATGGGAGAAGGACCTGGCAGCCCACTCCCAAACACTCCACCATTGAACACCCTATGAATAGCAGAGAAGCACTGACATAGTGCTGGGCACGACACAATGTTGGGGAGTGTTTTGTTCTGTTGCACATTGGGTGGCTATGAGTTGGACCCAACTCAGCAGCACTTAACAACAATAACAACAGCAAAAATGAAATGGAAAGAAATAAGAACTATTCGAATAAGGCCATGAAGGAGGCAGGGCAAAGCCCATCCTTCAATGCAAGCGACAGTCTGAGCTGAAAGGAGGCCACAAAGCACGCTGCTGGGCTGCAAGTGTCCAGGGACGCAGGTGGCCATTGTCCCTTTTCTACAGGCGGGAAGGTGGCATAAGGAAGTCACTAGGGTGGGCCAGGTGCTGTCTGGGGCTCCTAGGCCTAGGGGGAGGGTGACCAAAGCACGGACCCAGAGGGGATGTGGCCCAGCCGGACAGCGAGGAGGCTCGCGAGTGTCCCTCACGCCGAGTCCAGCCAGAGTTTCAGGGAGCTGCATCGAGGTCAGACAGGGAAGGAAGACGTGCATTCCAGGAAGCTGGTGTGGCCGCAGGGAGGCGGGAGACTGCAGGCAAGGCCTGGGGCAGAGCGCCTAGAGTGGGAGCGAGTCTAGACCCCCTGCCATGTTCCAAGAGAAAGGCATCAGCGAGGCTGGCTTAAATGACAGGATGACAGCACTGACATTATGAGAAGGGCAAGCCCATATTTAGAAAATGGCAGCCGCCTCCCCGTCCAATCCTCCTGGGGGGCTGCCAGGGCTGGGCTGAGTCCCCAGCCTGAGACCCAGACAAAGTCACTCTTCGCCCAGGAGCCTCTCTCCTTTGGGGGTCCCCAGGGCTGGGGCTGGGGTCCAACACAGTGCCTCCTCCCTCCATCCCTTGCTCTCCACCCCCACAGAGCCCCGGCTCCTTAAGAGCCAATCCTCAGCATCTGGCCTGGCGCTTGTCAGGAGGTGCCAAGCAGGTGCCTAACGAACAGGACCTCCTCCCCGCCAAGATGCCACACAGAGGCCCCCATGGCTTGTGCTTCTCCCTGCGTCATCCCAGAGGAGAGACCCGCGTGCAGACACCTACGTCCACTTGGGGGAAACATGGCAAACCTACACGAGGGAGACAGCGAGGCCAGCGGCGGGGCTGCCTTGCGCCGGATCCAGACCAAAACCCCAGACTGGACCTTGGATATAAAGCCAGGCAGCTGCAGTCCTCAGCCAGCCACAAAAACTCATTTCCGCCAGCAGTTTCCTGCTCCCTGCTATAATTTTTTTGAAACTAGCACCTCGAAAGCTGGGCTCGCTTGCAAATATTTAGTTTTCCTGCTTCCTGGCATCCTCTGGGGAGTAAGCCAAGTAGTAACGTAAGGAGTGTGCAGAGGAAGAGAAGCAGCGACAGATCGTCTGTATTGCGGCTAACACGCTGCACGGAGCAGCCAAGGGTGCCGCGTGCGGAGCTCAGTGCAGAGAGGAAGAAACCACGGTGTGGCCAGCACTTCCATGGGCGCAGGCTCTGCGCTTCTCCCTCTTAAGGACGCCAGGGTGGCCCCTGGGTAACAAAGCTGTAGCCAGTGCTCCTGCCACTAAAGATCCCCATTCCGATGTCAGCCTCGCCCCAGCAGCTGCACAGGAAGGAGATGGCGCTCCCACGTGTACACACTCGCGAAGCAAGAGAAGAGAGAGCCCCGTAAATCTAGGAAGACGGCAGCTGTGCCGAGCGGAGGTCGCCGAGCGTGAGGGTCACGAGGATGGTGACCTCTCGGCACACACAGCCCAGCACTTCCTGAGCACAGGAACCTGGGAGAGGAACAGCTGGGACGGTAGGTGACAGGCCGCTGACAAATAGCTGCTTTCTTAAGCAATTGGGCCGTCAAGCCAGTAATGTAATCTTGTTCTTAAATTAAAACGACAAGAAGCGAGTGTAGATGAAGTTTCCACCGCAGAAACCGCCAGCTTTCGAATGCTTGCGAGAGTTTTCAGTCAGTGAGCGAGCGTGGAGACGGCTGGAACCTGTGCTGGTCAACACCGCCACGCTTCAGCCACCACAGGAGGGGGCCCACGTCTGAACTCCACTCCCCTGTCCATCAGACGCACACTTTTTGGGAAAGTAAATTAATTTCTCCAGGTCTGTATTTCCTTACAAAGTAGACACAATAGTCTCTTGCATATACAGTTGTGAGCAGTAGAAATCACATACAGTGCCCCTAGCACAGTGCCTGGCAAATATGTTCAGGAAACAGAGTTAAATAGACTTGCTTAACTAAACGTCACACGGCTGCCCAGGGCAGAGGAAAATAATTGTGTATTACTCTTTATTTTTTAATGTTTATTGATTTATTTATTTTTGCGGTACTGGGGGTTGAACCCAGGGCCTCGCGCCTGCATGCTTTGCAAGTGCTGTACCACTGAGCTGCACCCCCAGCCCTTTTTTGTTTGTTTGTTTGTTTCACTTTTTGAGACAGGGTCTCACTAAACGACACAGACTGCCTCTGGTCTCGACTTGCGATCCTCCTTCCTCTGCCTCCTGAGCCACTGGGATTCCAGGCGTGCGCCCACGCGCCTGGCTACACTATTTTTTAACATAAAGAAATAGAAGCATCACCTACTCTGAGAAGGCAGGAAAAGAAAGGAAGTGTTAATAACCAAGGTTTCCCCCAGATCCCCAGGAAATTATGCTGTCCATAGAAGAAAGGTTTGGAGAAAGGAAAAAAAAAATGCTCATTTGCTTCCAAAGCAATTTTCTTCTAGATGAGAAGCTACAGAGAATTCTGGCATTTGGAGGCCCTGGGGGACGCATCTCAGCTCTCTCTGAAGAGAAGAAACTCTTGTCCTGGGCACAGTGCATCTGGTTGATGCCGAGACACCCCAAGGCTCAAGAAAGCGATGGCAGAAGGCTGTGGGTGTGGCTCAGTGGTCGACAGCATGCTTGAGAGGACAGGCACTGAGTTCGATTCCCAGCACCGAAAAACTAAGAAAAACCCCAACGGCCCTGGCTAGAAACAAATGTAGTGAAGGCTGAAACCTTCTGGAAGAGCAACGGTCTTAAACCCTTGCCTATGACAGGAGAAGGCACCTCAAGTTCTAATTAAACTGAAGCAATTAGCCACCCACAGGTCCTTAGCACACTGCCCATGGCCAGGCAATCATCTCTGTTAAAACTCATCCTAAGCTAAGGAGCAAACCCAGAAGTCCACAGGCACGCGGTTCCTGCAGATCAATTCCTCCTGTAGACACGTTCTGTAAACACCCTTGGGGCTGGGGTTTAGCTCAGTTGGTAGAGCACCGCTCCACAATCTCTGAGGTCCTGGGTTCGATTCCCAGCACCACAAAAATGGGAGAAGGACGTGGCAATCCACTCCCAAGGCAAACCCCGAAACAATCAGCCACTGAAAACCCTATGAGGGTTGCTCTGAGTCAGACGGGGCTCAATGGCACCTAACAGCAATGACATAATACTCTCAGTTATCAAGAAAACTATAAAGCTAAAGATAGGGGAAATAATGTGTCTTTCAACATGTCCCAAGGGTTTTTTTGTGCATGGAGGGAGGGTCCTAGAGGGGCTGGGCCTAGGGCCTCACCCACACTTTTCAAGTGCTCTGCCACTGAGCTGCACTCCCAACCCCCTTTTCCAATTTTTTAAATTGAGACTGGGTCTCATTAAGTTACCCAGGCTGCCTCTGGCCTCGGATCTGCGATCCTCCTGCCTCTGCCTCCCGAGGTGCTGCGATCCCATCTTGCGCCACCGTGCCTGGCTTGCCCCTTGTTTTACCTTATTATGCTTTACATCCTGCTGGCATGGTAGCCACTGTCCGATTCCAGCTTACGGAAGGCGCCCCCATCGAGCATGCCCCCCGCCCCAGCACGGCAGTACTCACAGCCAATCATCATGATGGCCACCGCGAAGATCTTCTCGATGTCCGTGGACGGGGCGATGTTGCCGAAGCCCACGCTGGTGAGGCTGGTCATGGTGAAGTAGAGGGAGGAGATGTAGACAGAGTTCTTGCTGGGGCCGCCTTCCCACTTGCCGGAGCCGGAGCCGTTGAACTGGTACGGCGTGCCTATGTCCATGGCCAGCTGGTAGAGCCAGCTGTTGTTGCGGATGGTCTTGGTGTCCTCGTCAAAGATCTCGTAGTCCCCGATGCTGTACCAGATGCAGGCCATCCAGTGTGCGGCCAGCCCGAACACACACACCAGCAGCACCAGCACTGCGGCGCCGTACTCAATGTAGTGGTCCAGCTTGCGGGCCACGCGGCCCAGACGGAGCAGCCGCACAACCTTCAGAGAGCTGAACAGGCTGCTGATGCCCTGCGAGGAGAGGGACACAGCATCAGGGCCAAAGAATCGAAGACGGTATTCCTTCCCGCCTCCCCACATGCATCCTTGCTTTAAACACAGTGTATTTCCACGAGATGCAATATTATGCAACTCTTCATAAATTAAAATTAGAATTCTATCCCAAGATGCATAGAATGGAGATTTGTATTAGCTTTTTCCTACTCCATTAAAAAGCAAATAAACACACAAAAAATAGAATTATACTACGCATAAGTATGCGAATATATATGAGCATATTTCCATATCGTTACTTATTTGAAAATAACGTTTGAGGGTTGCATAATATTCCATACTCTACAATATGAAATACTTTAAGAATTACATCATATTCATTTCATATTGCAAAGTGCTACAAAATCACATTCCATTGTGTATAAGCAGATAAACATATGTTGTTGTTAGGTGCCGTCAAGTCAGTATCCAACTCATAGCGACCCTACATACAACTGGAGAAACACTATTGACAGTGCTTCTCTGCTGTTCATAGGGGTCTCGATGGCAGATTGATTTTCAGGAGTGGGTTGCCGGGTCCATCTCCCTAATATAAATATATATGTGTTAGCAAATGATTGGGAAACGCACAAAAGCATTAACAGTGGTTATTAACCACACTGTAAAGTTATGGAATTACAGGCAATTTTTTTGTTATATTTGTATGTATTTGTTATACATGTATATATTTACTTAATTTTTATGATTACAAGTATTACTTTTATAATTAGAAAAAAGGTACTTAAAAACCAGCAGTTGAAAAAAGTTTTAATGAATTAAAGAAATAGCTGAGAGAAATAAAGAACTGAGCTTCTGTTCTCTGGGGAAGATATAAATTCCTAGAGAGCTGCATTACTTCTGTCACACCAGGGATGGTATAATCAGGCAGCAGCGACCTGCACAACCCACTGAGGAGGCTGATGACTGGAAGGGACCTTTTGGTTTCTCCTGCTCAGTCCTCTGCCCTTTCTGCCTGGCATTCACCAACCCCACCAAGCCAGGTCTGTTCTCCATGTGGTCGTTCTCTATGGAAAGCATGGTGGTCATGGACAGACCACTGGAGTAGAGATCCGGAAAATGGGGTCTGAGACCCCCTCATGCCGCCAACTTGCTATAAACTTGGACACTGCAGTTACCTCCCAGTCCCCCTGTCTAAACGATGAGGGGCTGGACCAGAGGATCGCACGCTGCTCCATACATGAACCTACTCTCATCTCCCAGGAGAACTGGAATAGTACTGAAGCCACAGCGTTTAAAACCCCAAACTCAAGCCAGGCGCAGTGGCACACACCTGTCATCCCAGCAGCTCGGGAGGCGGAGGCAGGAGGATGGCAAGTTCGAGACCAGAGGTAGTCTGTGTAACTTAGCGAGACCCTGTCTCAAAACGTAAAAAAATGGGCTGGGGGTGCAGCTCAGTGGTCCAGCACTTGCAGAGCATGTAGGTGAGATGCCCAGGCTGACCAAGAGCCCGGAGTTGGCCCGAATGACCCCCTTATCTTAGGTTTCTGTCTTGCAGGCACCACTCCACAAATTCCTTTAAAAGATCACTAGATCAGAACGCTCTGGGCCAGAACAAAGGGCTGTAGATATGGGCAGTAACTTCCAGGAACTCCCAGGCCTCAGGATAATACAAATGGCATACTTTAGCAACTCAAAGCCCCACCTTATTTGGACTTTTGCCTTCTTGACCCCCTCCTTCCCTGCTTGTAACCCACAATATAAGCCTTCACCCTGTGGCGAGTCGGGGTCCCAACACTGAACTGCTGCGCCAGCGAGGTGTGGTCCCCTTGAGCTCCAGCATTCATAAAGGCCCTTTGTTATTACATGCGACTTCGGACTCCCTGGTTGTCTTTGGGGAACTCAAACTTTGGGCACAACAGTAGGTGTGAGGCCCTGGGTTCAACCCCCAGTACTGCAAAAACAACAACAACAACAACAAAATCCCCAAACTCCTGTTCTATATTGATTCCAAGATGTATGCAGCGGCAATTTCCATTAACTTTCCCCAACTTCCACTAGAAAGCAAATACACAAGAAAACAAACAGGACAAAGACATTCCTGAGTCAAGACTTCCTCCTTCCTCCCACATCAAAACTCCAAGGAAGGATGGGCCCTTCCCCAAGAAGACCGAATGCCTAGATCACTGCGATGCTGCGGCATTGCCCAGAGATAAAGCGCAGCTCACTCCCAGCCACGGCCCGCGGCCCTCTTCCCTCAGCTTGCCTGCCAGACAAGGCGCACGGGACCTCCAAGCTCCAAACGGAAGAGCGCGGAGCCACAGCATGGAAGGAGGCTGGGTTCCTGAAGACCACATGGAGTGCCCCCCCCCAAGTCAGCTGGCAGTGTAATGTGGCGTGAATGAGGAGGAAACCTCTGAAATACGTCACAGGCCCAGAGCCGTCTGCCATGTGGACACATACACCTTATGCAGCATGTTGTTGCTATTGTTAGGTGCTGTGGAGTCGCTGTCCGACTTATGGCAACCCTGAGTACAACAGGGGAAACACTATTGTCAGTTGCTTCTCTGCTGTTCATACAGTTTTCAATGGCGGATTGATTTTTGAAAGAGGGTCTTTCTCCCAAGCCCACAGCACCCGGTGTTCCCAGGTAGTCTCCATCTAAGGAGTAACCCGGCCCAACCCTGCTTAGCTTCCAGGATCTGATGGGATCAGATGCCACAGGGCTACAGCTGCAAGCTTATGCAGCACAGTCCTGCCAAAACAGACCACAGATCAGACTTTGTTGAAGTGAAGTTGAAGTGAAGTTGAAGTGAAGTTGCAGTGAAGTTGGGGAGGTGAGATTCGTTACCTTTTCAGTAAAACAAAACAAGGCTGATGATGCAGCTCAGAGGTTGAGTGCTTGCCTAGCATGAATGAGGTCCCGGGTTCAACTCCCCAGGACCACAAAATAAATAAATCACAAAACAAATAAACAATAGTTTCATGGCTAGACAGAACAGAACCATCACTTGTCTATTAACCAAGTTTACCCTGGCATGTCCACCCTTCTTCTCTGGGTCACCTTAGTCTTTTCTGTGCTTTCCTCAAAAGCCTACCATGCAGAAATAGCTGAGAACATCCCTTATATTAAGGTGCAGCAGACTGTTGAGGGTAAAGGTGTATCTTCCCTCTATGGGACATTTGCATTCTAACAAAGGGGAAAACAACTTCCAATGTTGTTGTTGTTGTTAGTATACTCAAGTTGCGTCTGACTCGCAGCTACCCAATATACAACAGAACGAAACACTCCCTGACACTGTACTGTGCCTAGCACTATGTCAGTGCTTCTCTGTTATTCATAGGGTTTTCAGTTACAGATTGTTTTGGGAGTTGGCTGCTGGAGCCTTCTCGCAAGCCTACAGTGCCCAGTATTCCCAAATGGTCTCCCAGCCACGGAGTAACCAGGCCTGATCCTGCTTAGCTACCAAGGTCAGACAGGATAGGATGGCAGGGTGCTGCATGAAAAGCACCCGAAGGCTAGATGAAGGAGATATTTTGGGAGACAAAGGAGCCTTTTTGATGGCTCAGAAATCAAGCACCATGTAAGCAGCCACCTCCACTCCACCTCCTCAGGAGGTCCCTGCAATCATCTTTCAAGGCAGTTCTACTCTGAAGCAGAACTTATCACCCGGGCAAAGCCGCCTGGTCATGTTCCTTTACTCAGATTCAACTCCAAGCGATTCTGTCTCCGAGAGCCCGCTGAAGGATTGGTCGCCTGCCCGCCCCCGACCACACCCACCCTTCCTGTGGGAGATGCCACTGAGAGACAGGCAGTCAGGGAGGTCCATGGTGCCCCCAACACCTTTCTCACCCCCCTTGGCTCATCTCTCCCCCCCTCTCCATCCATTCCCAGTGGGCAGGACGTGCAGCCACCACCCAGAGGCAAGGCAATCATCCACGCTCCAGAGCTCTGCAGCACCTGCCCAGCCTGGCCCCTCAGCCCGGCAAGCCTGGCTGTCCTGTATGGCCAGCTGCGCCCCAGTCACCCTTCATGCTTGCCACCTACTCCACCCTGAAGACTTCCACGACTCCCTGTTGTTGTTGTCAGGTGCCGTTGAGTTGTGTCCGACTCACAGCAGCCCTCATAGGGTTTTCAGTAGCTGACTTTTGGGATTGCCTCGGGAGTGGATTGCCACATCCTGCTCCCATTTTTGTGGTGCTGGGACTCGAACCCGAGACCTCAGAGATTGTGGAGCGGTGCTCTACAAACTGAACTAAACCCCAACCCAACTCCCCTATAGTCAGGTCCAATCACTGCCTCCTCCACATGTCCCTTAGGTTCTATATCCCTTACCACTTGCGCACACAGCCCTGAGTGATAGCCTCTGGCTTTTATCCCCTGCTATATCAGGAACAATGTCTTCCTGAATGCAGAGGCCACTTTGTATTCAGAAGCTTTAGAAGCCTCCTGCAGAGGGTTGTGTGGATCATAATAAACTATGGCTAACATTTCGGAAATTGGGAATACCAGAACACCTAATTGTGCTCATGAGAAATCTGTACAGAACCAGGAGGCAGTCGTTCGAATAGAACAAAGAAACACTGCGTGGTTTAAAGTTGAGAAAGGTGTGTGCCAGGGCTGTATACTTTCACCCTATCTCTTCAATTTATACGCTGAGCAAATAATCTGAGAAGCTGGCTTTATGAGGAAGAACATGGCATAAAGATTGGGGAAAGACTCGTTAACAACCTGTGTTATGCAGATGACACAACTCTGCTTGCTGAAAGTGAAGAGGATTTAAAACATTTACTGATGAAGATCATAGATCATAGCCTTCAATATGAGTTGCGACTAAACATCAACAAAACAAAAATCCTTACAATTGGGTTAGTATGCAACTTCACAATAAATGGAGAAAAGATTGGGGTTGTCCAAGATCTTGCTTTGTTTGGCTCTATAATCAACACCCATGGAAGCAGCAGTCAAGAAATCAAAAGACGCAAGAAAAAGAAAAAAGAGAAAAGCTGTGGCAAAAGATCTCTTTAGAGTACTGAAAAGCAAAGATGTCACATTGAAGACGAAGGTGCGTCTGACTCATACCATGGTATTTTCAGTGGCATCATATGGTTGTAAAAGCTGGACATTGAACAAGGGAGATAGAAAAAGAATTGATGCTTTTGAATTGTGGTGCTGGAGACATCTATTGAATATACCATGGACTGCCCAAAAGAACCAAGAAATCTATCCTAGAAGAAGTGCAACCAGAGTGTTCCTCGAAGCAAGAATGGCCAGACTCCGTCTTGCATATTTCGGACATGTACTCAGGAGAGATCAATCCCTGGAGAAGGACATCATGTTTGGGAGAGTGACAGGTCAATGCAAAAGGGGAAAACCCTCCACCAGATGGATTGACACAGTGTTTGCAACAATGGGTTTAAACATAAATAAGATCGTTTGCCTAGCACAGAAATGGCAAGTGTTTCGATCTGCTGTACATAGGGTCTCTATGAGTCGGACTCGACTCGACAGCACCTAACAACAACAACAAACAGAGGAAAATTGTCCTTCTGAGGACCTCAGAATGTGATTTCACTTGGACATGGTATCAATGTGGGCGTAGTTACTTGCGGTCATACTGGAGCAGAGTGGACCTTCAATCTGGCATGACTGGTGTCCTTATAAGAAGAGAAAAGATGGTCACAGAGGGTGAAGGTCATGCCATAGATGCTGGAACAGAGTGGGAGTGGTGTGTCTTCAAGGCAAAGAATTCCAGGGATTGCCAGTAACACCAGAAGTGCAGGAGAAGGTGCGCCATGGCACGCGACGGGTGATCCCCACGACCCTGAAGATACCTTGATTCCAGACTTCTGGCCTCCCAAATTGTGCGAGAATCCACTTCTGTTGTACAAAGCCTGGGTTTGTGCTAGTCTGTTTTGGCAGGGCTGGGAATGTAACACGCCTACACAAGGTCTGGAGCACTGCACCTTAGACAAGGCCTCAAACCTTTTCCAAACTGAACTGAAGCACTTTAATCATTAGAGAAGTCCTTCTTTCTCATCTTAAGGAGGATCTGGAACAACATAAAACAGGAATCTTCTTCCCTGTGTTGTTTAGTTCTATGTAGGACGGCACCCAACAATAACAACAACACTGATACTTTATTACATAGGGGTTGTGCGAGTTCTTTTTTATTGCATCAGCAGCTGGAATTCTAGCTGTTTAACTCTTTCAAACTGCTCATTTGGCTTACCCCCTTACTTTCTTGAAATTTAGTTGTTGCTGTTGTTAGGTGCCATGGAGTCAGGTCCAACTCATAGTGACCCTCATAGGGTTTTCCATAACTATTTCTGGATTGCTTCAGGAGTGGATTGCCACATCCTTCTCATCATTTTTGTGGTGCTGGACATGGAACCTGGGTCCTCAGAGACTGCAGAGCAGTGCCCTACCAACTGAGCTAAAACTCAGCTCTTAGAATTTAGTTGTTGTTGATAGGTGCTGTTGACATCCAGTGACCCTAGGTGCAACAGGCGAAACACTATTATCAGTGCTTCTCCACTATTCATAGGGTTTTCAGTGGTGGATTGATTTTTGGGAGTGGGTTGCTGGATCCCGTCTCCCAAGCCTACAGCACCTGGTGTTCCCAGGCAGTCTTCCATCCAAGGACTGATCAGGCCCAGCCCTGCTTAGCTTCCGAGATCTGATGGGATTGGATGCCACAGGGCTACAGCTGCAGGCTGAAATTTAGTTGTTGTTGTTGTTGTTGTTAGGTGCCGTAGAGTCGAGTTCGACTCATAGCAACCCTATGTACAGCAGATCGAAACACTTGCCGATTCTGTGCTAGGCAAACGATCTTATTTATGTTTAAGCCCATTGTTGCAGACACTGTGTCAATCCATCTGGTGGAGGGCTTTCCTCTTTTGCGTTGACCTGCCACTCTCCCAAACATGACGTCCTTCTCCAGGGATTGGTCCCACCTGACTACATGTCCGAAATATGTAAGACGCAGTCTGTCCATCCTTGCTTCCAAGGAGTACTCTGGTTGCACTTCTTCTAGGACAGATCTGTTGGTTCTTTTGGCAGTCCATGGTATATTCAATATTCGTCTCCAGCACCACAATTCAAAAGCATCAATTCTTTTTCTATCTCCCTTGTTCAATGTTCAGCTTTCATAACTATATGATGTGACTGAAAATACCATGGCATGAGTCAGACGCACCTTTGTCTTCAATGTGATATCTTTCCTTTTCAATATTCTAAAGAGAACTTTTGCCACAGCTTTTCCTAGAGCAATGCATCTTTTGATTTCTTGACTGCTGCTTCCACGGGTGTTGATTATTGAGCCAAGCAAAGCAAGATCTTGGACAACCCCAATCTTTTCTCCATTTATTGTGAAGTTGCATACTAACCCAATTGTAAGGATTTTTGTGTTGATGTTTAGTCGCGACTCATATTGAAGGCTATGATCTTTGATCTTCATCAGTAAATGTTTTAAATCCTCTTCACTTTCAGCAAGCTGAGTTGTGTCATCTGCATAACACAGGTTGTTAATAAGTCTTCCTCCAATCCTGATGCTGCATTCTTCCTCATAAAGTCCAGCTTCTCGGATTATTTGCTCAGCATATAAATTGAAGAGATAGGGTGAAAGTATACATCCCTGACACACACCTTTCTCAACCTTAAACCAGGTAATATTTCCTTGTTCTATTTGAATAACTGCCTCCTGGTTTACGTACAGATTCCTCATGAGCACAATTAGGTGCTCTGGTTTTCCCATTTTCCAAAGTGTTATCCATAATTTATTATGATCCACACAGTCAAATGCCTTTGCATAGTCAATAAAACATAGATAGACATCTTTCTGATATTCTCTACTTTCAGCTAATATCCACCTGACATCAGCAATGATGTCCCTGGTTCCCCACCCTCTTCTGAATCCCACTTGATTTTCTGGTAATTCCCTGTCTATATACTGCTGCAGTCGCTTTTGAATGATCTTTAGTAAAATTTTGCTTACGTGTGATATTAATGATATTGTTTGATAGTTTCCACATTCAGTTGGATCTCCTTTTTTGGGAATAGGCACAAATATGGATCTCTTCCAGTCAGTTGGCCAGGTAGCTGTTTTCTAAATCTGTTGGCATAAACATGTTAACACCTCCAGTGATGCATCTGTTTGTTGAAACATCTCTATTGGTATCCCATCAATTCCTGGAGCCTTGTGTTTTGCCAGTTCTTTCAAGGTGGCTTCCACTCCGTCCTTCAATACCATTGGTTCCTCTTCATATGCAACCTCTTGAAATGGTTGGTCATCTACCAATTCTCTTTTGTATAATGACTCTGTGTATTCCTTTCATCTTTTTTTGATGTTTCCTCCATCGTTTAATATTTTCCCTGTAGAATCTTTCACTATTGCCACTCGAGGCTTGAATTTTTTCTTCACTTCCTTAAGCTTGAGAAACACAGAGCATGTTCTTCCCTTTTGGTTTTCTACCTCCAGCTCTTTGCACATGTCATTTTAATATTTGTTTTTGTCTTCTCTAGCTACCTTTTGAAATCTTCCTTAACTTCATCATATCTTCCTTTTACTTTAGCTGCTGGATGTTCAAGGGCAAGGTCCAGTGTCTCTTTTGACATGTAATTTTGTCTTTTCTTTTTTTCTTGCCTTTTAAATAACCTTTTGCTTTCTTCTTGAATGATATCTTTTATGTCATGCCACAACTCATTAAACAGAAAGCTCTAAACCTGTTTTTTTTTTTTTTTTAATTTTGGTGTACTAAAATCATGATAGTACCCTATGGGATGGAATCACATTTCCCCAGAGCCTTTTTGCATCAGAAAATGCACCCCACATTTCACGTAGCTCCATAAAGCCCTTTATCATAACCTTGAAGAGAATTATGAAGAGCCGAGAATTTCAAGGTGGGCCACTGTGAATGAAGGCACAGCAATAACCCATGCTGTAGACGTTGCCCCTGAAGACCAACAGGAGGGAAGGCTGTGGAAGACTCTGGAACCTGAGTGATAGCAACACTGACCCAATGCAAATTCAGATGGATGCTGAGTCATCACCCTCATGGCGTGCAAGGCATTAGGTTCTACCTACTCGTCCAGCCTGAATAAATCATCAGGTAAATTGCCCTTATCCTGCCCTCTCATCTAACCAAAGGGGCTGGGGTGTGGCTCACTTTGTAGAGTGCTGCTCTGCAGTCTCTGAGGTCCTGGGTTTGAATCCCAGCACCGCAAACATGGGAGAAGGACATGGCAATCCACTCCCAAGGCAATCCCGAAACAATCAGCCATTGAAAACCCCATGAGGGTCGCTATGAGTCAGGTATGACTCAACAGCACCCAACAACAGCAACATCTAATCAGGTTAACCAGTTCTGTGCATGACTTGTCCCCCTGTCCTAGACATAAATGGGAGAAGGACATGGCAACCCACTCCTGAAAAAATCAGCCATTGAAAACTCTGTGAGAGTCACTGTGAGTGGGACCCAGTTTGATGGCACCTAACAACCATAAACAACAACATCACAGACATAAATATAAGAGTCACAAACGGAAGACAATGTGTTATTGAAAAGAACTACTCAGTCTATCAGGTTTTTTGCTATTGTTTTTTTGCAATACTTGGGAGTTGAACCCAGGGCCTCGTGCATCCTTTGCAAGTGGTTTACCACAGGGCTGTACCCCCAGGCCATTAAACATTTTTTTTTTTATCTTGAGACAGGGTCTCACTAAGTTATGCAGGCTACCTCTGTCCTCAAACTTGTGATTCTCCTGCCTCCGCCTCCCCTCATGCCAAAGTTGCTGGGATCACAGGCATGAGCCACGGGGCCAGCTCTACCAGGTTCTTAGGGCCTGGCTCCACTAGGCTTCCAGATCTATACAAGAACACAAGGGCAGCCATATGAAAAAAATTTTAAATTCTATGAAAGAGGCATTTTTTTTCTGTCATTTTTAGTCCTCCGTTTCTCATGACTACTCTCCTGCATCCGTCTCCAGCTGAGGGTCTCCTTCCCATGCTCCCTCCGAGTCCCCTGGAACCCACCTCCATGGAGAAGGTCCAGGACTCAGCCCCTCTGTGGACCGTTCTCTTCCACCTTCTCGCTTTCACTGATGCCTGGCTTTTCCTGCTCCTGGATTTCCCCGTTCTCTCTCATGTTGCAGGATGAAGAAGAGGAAGTTTCCAGCTTCACACTTGCATCCGCCAAACAAGTGCTATTTGGCACTCAAAAGCAAAATCCCCCTCTGTAGTATTGGCACGCCTTCCTCCAGGCTTCCATGAATGGTCCTTCAAGCATTGCTTGAACAAATACTTGTTGAGTCCCTAGCATTAGGCCCACAGAGTTGCAAACATCAATAATAAACTGGTGACAAACTAGACCAACATCTTGGCTCTTCCAGAACTGACATTCAATTGTTGTTGTTGTTAGGTGCCATCGAATCAGTACCCGACTCATAGTGACCCTGCGTACAAAGGGGAAACACTATTGTCAGTGCTTCTCTTCTGTTCATAGGGTTTTCAATGGTGGATTGATTTTGGGGAGTGGGTTGCCAGGTCCTTCTCCCAAGCCTGCAGCCCCTGGTGTTCCCAGGCGGTCTCCCATCCAAGGACTAACCAGGTCTGACCCTGCTTAGCTTCTAAGATCTGACGGGATCAGATGCCACAAGGCTACAGCTGCAGGCTACATTCAATTAGGAGGGACAAATATATCACTAAAATAAATTCTGTGTTATATAAGATAACAAAATAGGCAAGAAATGAAAATAAGGAACAATACAAAGGAGGATGGTGAGTGTTAATGAGGGTTCACTCAGATGTTGGCACCGAAGCAAAGGCTCAGTGGAGATGAGAGAGTGAGCCATGGGAATAGCTGTTGTTGTTTGTGGGTGCCCTTGAGTGGGATCCAACTCATAACTACACTAGGTACAACAGAACAAAGCACTCTTCAACATTGTGCTGTACATGATTGTTTTATGGTTGGACCCATTGTTGCAGCCACTATATTTCTTCTTGTTTTGAGTAGTGCCACATCAACAGATGGAGGACCCAGAGGTTTTACTCCATTCTCGTCAGTAAGACTGATTGCACTTTGAGGAAGCAACTCTTCCCCAGTCCTTTCCTGAATGTCTTCCAGCTCCGGGGAGCTAATTTTCTGGCACTTTATTTGACAGTGCTTCTCTGTTATTCATAGGGTTTTCAGTGGCTAATTGTTTTGGGAGTGGGCTGCCAGGTCCTTCCCCCTAGTCTTAGTCTGGAAGCTCAGCTGAAACCTGTCCACCACGGTGGCCCCGCTGGTATCTGAAATACCAGTGGCATGGCCTTCAGCATCACAGCAACACACAAGGCCCCACAACATGACAAGCTGACAGACACCTGAGGGATGAGAATATCCACTGGAAGCACATTCCAGATAGAAGGGACAGTAAAGACCAAACACCCTGAGGTAGGAGTGGACTTTGTCACGCTGTCTTTGTATCAGACTGACAAGTCCTTCAGGTCTCGAAGCACTTGTGGAGCGCTGCCTCAGTGCCAGGCAGAGGAAGGCCCTTACCTGCATGATCTGACCTAATCCTCGTGACCTTTGGGGCTAAGTATATTACATTCCCAGTTACGATGAAGAAACTGGTACAAAGATCAATTGTCGAGCACTCCAGACTCCGCCTCTAACCTTCCGTCTGCACACTCCCAGCTCTTCCTGGATGCTCTGCAAATGGTTGCTGAATGGAAATCTACACTGTGACTTACAAGAAGTTATGACATTCGTAACTCTGGTGGTCTGTTGCGGGGATGATGGTGGCTGATCTGGGGATGTCATCTTGACTAGATCGAGGGGCGCCTCGAGAGCTGGCAAAGCACAAGTCTGGGTGTGTCTGTGAGGGCTTTTCCAGACAGGGTCGGCATGCGGGTCAATGAACTGAGTAGGGAAGACGTGCTCTCCGGTGGCCTCGTCCACCAGGCTTGGGACCCGGATGGAATGAAAAAGTGGAAAGGAGAGTCTTCCTTTTCTCGAGCTCCTCCTTCCTGAGTAGGTGCATTTCCTGCTGCTGCCCTTGGACAGAGACCTCAGGCTCTTCGGCCTCTAGACTCACTTTCACCAGCAGCGCTGGGTCCTTAGCCCCTGCCTGGGGGCGGTACCACTGGTCTCTCTCGGCCCGAGCTGCCCAGCTTCTTGGGACCCACACTCCCAGGCTCCCTGCCTCTCCATCTTGCACACGGCCCCATGGAGCCGCTCAGCCTCTGTGACGGTGACAGCCAACCACATAGGCTCCCTCCCACACCTCTTTCTCTGGAGACTCCTGAGTGACACGTGGACTTCCTGCTGTCTTAACAGAAATTGGCTTGGTTTTTGTCCTTAAAATAAAGATGACTTCAGGAATAAATGCCCCATGAAGCTCTCACCATGCTGAGAATGGCAGAGCCATTTTAACGGGTAACGGAATGAGCTGGCATGCCAGATTTCATTGGAAGTCACCCACTGAAACTTAAATATAATTTTCTTTCCCTTCATGGTGGCAACATTTTACTTTAGGCTTGTTTAACTCAATTTAACAATTGCTTCCTGAAAACAGAGGACAAGAAGACAGAGCCAAGAGCTACTTATTGTTTGGTGACATTGACTTGGGTCCGATTCATAGCAAACCTCAGTTTCTTATTTTTTCTTTTCTTTTTTTTTTTTTTTTTTTTTTTTTTTTTTTTTTTTTTTTTTTTTTTTCGGTACTGGGGGTTGAACCTAGGGCCTTGGGCTTGCATGCTCTGCAAATGCTGGACCACTGAGCTGCACCCTCAGCCCATTTTTTTACTTTTTGAGATAGGGTCTCGCTAAGTTATGCAGACTGCCTCTGGTCTTGAACTTGCGATCCTCCTGCCTCCGCCTCCCAAATCGCTGGGATTATAGGCCTGTGCCACCATTTTCAATGGCTGATTGTTTCGGGATTGGTTCAGGAGTGGATTGTCATGTCCTTCTCCCATTTTTCCAGTGCTGGGGATCGTACCTAGGTCCTCAGAGAGTGCAGAGCAGCGCTCTACCAACTGAGCTACACCCCAGCCCAAGAGCTACTAGTGACGCAAAAACAAGGAACATACAATCCGTTGCCCTTATGGCTGCTATAATCCGGTTATGGAGAAAACACAACCTGTGAACTGCAATGCAGCAGCAAACACAGCTTGCTGCGATGACAGAGCTGAGTTACTGCAGGTCCTGTGGCCATGCACACAAGGAATTTCCTTCTGATTCATTTAGCAGGTTGTTGACCATGTTCTGGGGAAAGGATGTGATTATTGAGAGCAAGGAGAGCATTTAACCAAAAACATGATCATTTGCAGCCTCTTTTTGTTTAATCCAATGAAGCTGTCTAAAAGACACATCTTGGGTTCCCATAGAAAACAATCGTTAGAGGAAGTTTAGGAATAGTTCCTTAAAACCATCTACTTCCTTTCCGTTTACTCAAAACCAGGAAACAAAGTATGTATTGAGCTGTGATACCATCAGGCTTCTCCTTCTAGAGGCGCTGAAAATTGAATCTTTACCATCGGTCAAATAAAATCCAAAGGGTAAGGAATAAAGAGCCTGATTTCATCAAGCCGTGTCTCCCTCTTCTTCGAATACCAATCTTAGCTTTTCTTCTTCCGGGGAAGTGCAAGGAATCCACGTAGCCAGGTTGTGTTTGTCTGTCATATTGAAGGACGCAATGGAATTGTGTTTTCTCCAGGAGAGCCTGAAGCAGAGTTAGCCGTGGTTTTAATTTGCTTCAGGGTAATCTGATTCACATTCTCAGAGACCACAGCAGATCAGGGGCTGACAGAGGCAGAAACTCTGAGGATTTGCATTGAGGGCCACATACAAAGCTGTGTGCCACACCAGGACCCAGGCAGAGAGCTGGTGCACTTAGCACTCCCGTCACACTACCTAACAACACAACAACAACAACAACAACAGCAACAACAACAACAACGACATCACTCCCCTGGCCAAGCTCTTGATACAAAGCAGCATTGACTTTAGGAAGGCATCGTTCCCCCTGGTAAGATTCAAGGAAGTATCAAGGGCCTCCAGACCCCCTGTGCCCCATGTGATAACACTCTATGCAGAGCAGAAGAGAAGCACGATTTCCTGTGCAGTCATATTGGCTTTAAAAGCCACACACACACACACACACACACACACACACACACACACACACGTGCGCACTCGCGCTCCCTCCCCAAACATCATCCTATTCAGTCTCACCCTTACCAAGACCATGGTGTAAATAGGAAGGCGGAGCCCCAGGCACACAACCTCCTGACAGGCACCAGGAATCTGTGGCACAGGCCCCCGTGGGGGCGGTGGGCGCTGAGGGGGAACGGCTCCAGCAGCTGGTCCACATGTACAAAGCGTCCCTCAGAATTCGAGGGGCCTGGTGTGGCAAAGTGCAGGCCAGCACTGAAAGCCCCAGTTGCACCTGCGAGATCAGGGCAGGGCACTAAGCATCGCCAGTTCTGAGCTCACCTGGGCGAGGACCCCAAAGCCACAGGGGCCAGAGCAGCTTTAAGAGCAGAGCTTGGCAAGCTGTGGGGCGCCCTGGCGAGGGACCACGGGAAACACAGGGTCGGTTCCCACAGAGGGC
Source organism: Pedetes capensis (assembly GCA_007922755.1). Taxonomy (NCBI): domain Eukaryota; kingdom Metazoa; phylum Chordata; class Mammalia; order Rodentia; family Pedetidae; genus Pedetes; species Pedetes capensis. Next base: position 62,500 of record VMDO01002354.1, read on the forward strand.
ACCGTAGCACAGGCCCAGCACCGTGACATTTCTAGGGATGGCACAGAAAGGGACAGGGAGATAAGGGTGACTCCCAGCCTGGTCCTAATTCGGGAATTCCTACATTTATTTATTTTTTCCTCCCTTTATTAGTAAATGATGATGGGGTACAGGGTAACACAGCACTGGCTTTGTCCATTATGGATCTTTTACATCACTTCTGGCAATACTTTCATTGACCCACAAAGTTTATGGAGCCTTATGGCTGGCGTGCCTGCAGCCGTAGCCCTGCAGCATCCGACCCCGTCAGATCTCGGAAGCTAAGCAGGGTCAGGCCTGGTTAGTCCTTGGATGGGAGACCGCCTGGGAACACCAGGTGCTGTAGGCTTGGGAGAAGGACCCGGCAACCCACTCCCAAAAATCAATCCGCCATTGAAAACCCTATGAACAGCAGAGAAGCACCAATAATAGTGTTTCACCTGTTGTATGTAGAGTCACTATGAATCAGATACCGACTCGATGTCACCTAACAATAACAACAACAACAATGGCTAGTATGTTGTAGGGATGGAATTGGAAGGTGATGTGGGGCCAAGAGAGGAAAGGAGGAAACGCAATTCTGAGCCTGCATGGGTCAAGGCGTGTCCAGCCCACCTCGAGTCCTGAGGCACACCTGGGACTCCTTTATGACTCGCTGTGGCCCACCCAGCTTGAGTCCATGAGGTTGAGGCAAGATGACACAGGCCTGATGCTGCTGGGGCGGGCCCTCCTCGAATTTCTTGCTGAGTCATAGACATCTGATTGGCTAACCCCAAAACGCCACGGATTCTGATCGGCTGACCAGAAATGCTTAAAAGTGCAGTGCAGGAGAATTAGGTTGAGTTACCTCCCTGAACGACTCCTGGAGTGGCTGTGTCTCTGTCGCACTCACAACTAGTGGGGCTGTGGGGGTTCCAATCCTGGGCTAAGGAGCCCCACAGTATGAGTTAAACTCTGATGCTTACTTGGGTTATCTTCCCCTATTTTTCCAACATATTCATGAAGGTGCGCTGTTTACATTGAGATCGTCCTCTCCCCCTCACAACCATATGATGCGACTGAAAACACCATGGCATGAATCAGGCACACCTCCGTCTTCAATGTGACATCTTTACTTCTCAATACTCTAAAGAGATCTTTTGCCATAGCTTTTCCTAGAGCAATGGGTCTTTTGATTTCCTGACTGCTGCTTCCATGGGTGTGGTAGTCTATTACATGAATATTCCACCATTTGCTCATCTATTACCTATTCATGAACTTTGGACAGTCCAATTAAATAAAATGCATAGAAAGCTTCTACGAAGTTTTTCTGTGCATGAGTCTTTTGTTACCTGCTGTCTTTTCTCTTTGGTAAATCAAAGTTGGATAGCTCGATCACATAATAGGATATGGTTAACTTTCCCAGAAACTTCCAAATTGTTTTCCAAAACGACTGTTCTATTTTACATTCCTACCAGGAGCAGGTGAGCACTCCAGGTCCTCCATAACCTTGTCAACATTTGAGGTGGTCAGCCTCTAATTGTAGTCATTTGAATAGATGTGCAGTGGTACCTTATAGTTGTAACTTTTCTTATTTCGGTACTATGGAGTTGAGCCACGACTTGTGTATGCTAGGCAAGGGCTCTAGCACTGAGCTACACCCTGGCTCCTTCATGTATTAATTTTTTAAATTTTGAGATAGGGTCTCACTAAGTAGCACAGGCTGCCTCTGGCCTCAAACCCGCAATTCTCCTGCCTCAGCCTCCTCACTAGCTAGAATTATAAGCATGAGCCACCAAGCCTTGCTAATGCAGATCTTTGTTTACATATTTTTTCTTGTCCTATTATTTTCCCAAAATACCACATCATTTGAGACTTCACAAAGCAATTATACATACACTGTATCTCTTAATCCTTGTAAAGATTGTGACACAAGCAATGTCTAAAAGGCTGCCCCTCCCTCTGGTCTCTGAGACTCATCAGATTCTGTTTCCTCTGAGCTTGTATCAATTACGCTCCCATTCTGCCCTGCTCCACCTTTGCAATCCCAGTCTAAGGTGTTTTAATCATTTGGACGGTCCTCGCCCGGAAACCTCACCTGCTCTTTATTGATTTCATTTGCCCTAACGTTACCTTTTTACGTGGCTTATTTATACACTGGGAGAAAAGAAAAGATAAAATCCTGCTTTTAACAAAGAAGCTGTCAGAATTGGCAACCGAGTTTGTTTTCTGATGAAGACAATCAGGAGAAGCAGAAAAAGGAGACACTGATTTTTAAAATTCATCCCTCACTGGGATTGAAAATTATCATCACAGAGACAACCATTTCGGTTATGGAACAGAATGAAATGTGTGTTCTTCATTGGGAGAGCTCTGTGTCCGCCAGGCAATGGTGATTTCAAGTCAGAAGGGGCTGGAGCACCTGTAGCCACAGTGACCCTAGGCAGTTCTGGAAGCAACAGGAAGATTTCAGCTTAAAGTCTTAAGAAAAATCTCAATAACAAATCTTTCCCGTCTTGCTTGAGCGGACACTGTCATGGGTATTGTCACATCTTTCCTTCTATTCACAGTCAAATGTCCCAAAAACACAGCAAAATTGGCCGCCTTCCCTCGGCTTATTCCTCCCCCTTGGACCTCAGGCTTCCACCGTTCTGCTTCATCTGCTCTTAAAAAACCCACAATGACCCCCACCAACACTTCCTTATTCGCCCACAGGCGTCTGGTCCCCATATCTACCCTTTAGCCTGATTCCTCTCAAACTGCCACGTATTCATTTCATTCTGACCCTTGGATAACCCAATCTGGAAGTCATACTCGTTCAAATTCATCACACCTAAAAAGCAAATTAAAAAGTACAGATGTCACATTGAAGACGAAGGTGCGTCTGACTCATGCCATTGTATTTTCAGTTGCATCATATGGTTGTGAAAGCTGGACATTGAACAAGGGAGAAAGGAAAAGAATTGATGCTCTTGAATTATGGTGCTGGAGACTAATATTGAATATATCATGGACTGCCAAAGGAACCAACAGATCTGTCCTAGAAGAAGTGCCACCAGAGTGCTCCTTGGAAACAAGGATGGACGCACTGCGTCTTACATATTTCAGACATGTAGTCAGGTGGGACCAATCCCTGGAGAAAGACATCATGTTTGGGAGAGTGGCAGGTCAATGAAAAAAGGTAAACCCTCCACCAGATGGATTGACACAGTGTCTGCAACAATGGGCTTAAATATAAATAAGCTTGTGTGCCTGGCGCAGAATCAGGGACGGTTTTGATCTGCTGTACATAGGGCCACTATGAGTTGGACTCAACTTGATGGCACCTAACAACAGATAAACATCAATACTTGAATACCTATAATTCCTATTCAATGATATAACAAAGGAATGCGATGACTTTCTAAGCCTGTGGCCCTGCCCCCTTTCTCATGTTGGTGAGTACTCTCTCTCTCTGCAAATAGAGTCAACATCTTCTAAGACACGTGGAAACCCATGGTCCGCAGAGACTCTCAGGCCCTCATCTGACAACCAAATCACATCAGTTGAACCTGTAACACAAAACTCCTCTCCACCTCCCCATTCCTTCCTTTCTATCCAAACTGAAATGGCATCAATTCCACGTCACCATTTTTCCCTCATAGAATATCTGTTTACCCAATTTTATAGCAAGAGTAATGGAATTTTTAAAATAGGGGGGAAAAGTCAACCATAATTTTGTTAACCTTCACCAGTAATGGTCCAAGGGTAGCCCAGCGCATGTGCTTTTAGTTTAATTACAGCAAACATCATTTTAAAGCCTGCTTTCTTTGGATATGAGGATACCCTATGAATTTATCCATATCATTCATCTTTGAAGGTGTATGAAAACAGAAACATACTTCAACCCAATGACATTGTAACCGTTACCAGACTGCTAGGTTGTTCACAACACTGCATGTTTAGAGAAAATGCTGCAAGAAATATTCCATATATGTGAGGTTCTGCTTTTCTTCCTTTAAATTATGTCTAAATTTTAAAGGGTAGATTCGATCTGAAAATTTACATCAATATATTTATCATGTCATATACCGCATTATTTCTCCGCAAGTTGGTAACCATTTTCAAAGCGTGAGTTTGGCAGATGCCCCACAGCCTGCCCAGAAGGGAAGAGTGTTTGGGAGCGAGCGCCCAGTTCAATGGCCTCGCTCTCTCTCTCAGGGACGAAGCGTTGCATCTCATTTTTGCCTGTGGGGATGTTGGCTGTAGTGTCTCCCATATCCTCTTCCTCAGGTTGAAGAAGCTCTGCCCCTCACTCCGCCTTCCTCAATACCACGTGTTAAGCCCCAAAAGAGAAATTCCACAGGTTCTCACTCCTATGTGGGAGCTGAATCAAATTTAAAACAAGGAAAAAAAATCCTATACAGAAATTGGAACATAATAAAAAGCTAAAGTCAACTTAGTGGAGAAGGGACAAATTAGGGAGCAGAAAGAAGGAGGGAGGGATCTAGCAAAAGGAAGAGACCATAGGAGAAGACAGGACAGAGAGGAGGAACAGGGAGGAGTGAAGAATGAGAGAGAGGGCGACCTCAGAGTAAACAGCCCAACTTTAACAGTTCAGGAAATAATTATAATAATACCAATAATACCAAAGGATGGTAATAATACAAATGGGCTGGATTATTCATGTAATACTACGGACAATGTAAAAAGATAGATCACTACAGAAAAAAGTGTGGACTTAAATCATAATTGGGATGCAAGGATATCCAGAAAAATATTCCCACAAGAAGACATGCAAGTAGAAGGGAGGCCATTAGTGGGGGGATGGGAGAGGGGAGGAGGGGCACAAGAGGGTAAGGGGGAGTTTTCTGTACAATGTACAATGAAATGCATAGATGGAAATGTCACAGCGATATGCATGTCAGAATGAAACACATTAAGTTGTACATTAACAATTTCCAATAAAAAAATATGCCAGGTGTTGAACCCGAGGCCTTGCATAGGCCAGGCAAATGCTCTACCATTCAGCTGCACCTCCAACCCCTTTTTGCGTTTTTACTTTCAGTCAGGATCTTGCTAAATTGAACAGTCTGCCTCTGCCCTCAAACACGTGATCCTCCTGCCTCAGCCCTGTGAGCTGCTGGGATTATAGGTGTGCTCCACGGCACCCAGCCGAGAAAGTTCCTTTCTATTCCTAGTGAGTTGGAGAGTTATTTGCACCATAAATAAGTACTGGATTTTATTGAATGCTTTTTCTCTACCTACTAAAATAATCATGTGTACTTTGCCCCTTATTAATATGGTACATTAATTTTTGGATATTAAGTCAGCTACGGACTTCTGGGGAAAATTGTTTCTGGTCGTAATGAATAATTCTTTTTATATGTTGCCAAATTTTATTTGCTGATACTTCATTAAGGAGTTTTATGTCTTTGTTCATAAGGGATATTAATTTGTTATTTTCTTTTGTTATGATAACAAAGACAAAGATATCATGCCTGCAGCTGTAGCCCTGTGGCATCCAATCCCATCAGATCTCAGAAGCTAAGCAGGGTTGGGCCTGGTTAGTACTTGGATGGGAGACCACCTGGGAACACCAGGTGCTGTAGGCTTGGAAGAAGGACCCAGCAACCCACTCCCAAAAATCAATCAGCCATTGAAAACCCTATGAACAGCAGAGAAGCACTGACAATAGTGTTTCGTCTGTTGTACATAGGGTTGCTATGAGTCGGATACCAACTCCATGGCACCTAACAACAACAACGAGTGTCACAGTTTTGAGGTGTTCCTTCCTCCTTTGTCTTCAAAGGATTTTGTGCCATTATTGTCCTATGTATTACATCCATATATGTTATACACAAACAGTAAAGTATTACTGCTTCATATAATCGTATGTCAGTTAGAAAATTTAAAAGAAATGATAAAAATATATACTTAAACATCTTTTTTCTTAGCCCATGTATTAACCATTTCTGATTTCCTTCATTTCTTCCTGGGGAGTTGATTTAAATCTACTATTTTCCTTTCATTCAGGACTTCTTTTAGTGTGCCTTAGAAGGCATGTCTACTAACAACCAATTCTCCCAGCCTTGTTTATTAGGAATGCTCCTATCTTGCTTTCATTTGTGAAGAGAAGCTTTGATATACAGTTCTTGGTTTAATAGAATTTTGCCATTTTTAATTTTAGCACTTACAGTAAAGTCATTGCATTGTTTCCTGGTCTCCATTATTTTAGATGAAATAAATCAGTCTTTCATTGAATAAATCAGCCTGTTAGCTATTTTCTCTTTTAGCTTCAAATGTTCTCTTTGTCTTTTGCTATTTTGGTTTTTCTTCAATCTTTTTCTCTTTCTTCTTTGGATTATGTAATTTCTATTCACCTATCTTCGAATTCAATTATTCTGTCACCCAACATCTTAAATCTACTGTTCACTACTTTGGTGAATTTTTCGTTTCAGTTTTTGTACTTTTCAACTTAATTTTTATTTGATTCATTTTTATAATTTCTTGTTTAGCCTGCAGCCAAATCTCTGTTGCATCCAATCCCATCAGATCTCGGAAGCTAAGCATGGTCCGGCCTGGTTAGTCCTTGGATGGGAGACCATCTGGGAACACCAGGTGCTGTAGGCTTGGGAGAAGGACCCGGCAACCCACTCCCAAAAATCAATCCTCCATTGAAAACCCTCTGAATAATAGAGAAGCACAACAATACTGTTTTACCTGTTGTACATCAGGTCACTATGAGTCAGACACCAACTTGATAGCACCTAACACCAACAACAATAGTTAGTTTATGACAAGCTTTTGATCAAGAGCTTCTTGCAGAATCTTTGCCAGCTAATGTAGACATGTAATTTGGCAGCATTATTAACATATCAAAAAAGTGGCTCACAACTCTAATCCCAGCACTCAGGTGGCTGAGACAGGAGGATTGTAAGTTTGGAGGCTTCCTGGGCTACATACATACTCTGTCTCAGAAAAAAAAAAAAAAAAAAAGCTAAATTACTTTAGGAGTTTAGATTAAACATGCTGTGTCCTCTTCTGTCCACCTCTGCCTTCTCATTTACCTTTGAAATGGCTTCCTTCAAGCCTGGCAAGCTTAGGCCAGGCTTTGCCTGAAACTACAACCAAATCAGCACAACACGACATTGGAACCTGGACGTGGTACAGAAATGCAGATGCAAACCTGAGGCAGCCACAAAGGAGAAGGCCAGGGAGCACCACAGCCAGAAAAGATCACCTTCTGTACAAGCGCTCTCAGGGCACACACCACGGGAGGCCGGCTGCCTTCAGCGAACTTCCAGGACTAACTCACAGTAACATGAGGTTTGCAGGCCACACGTTGTGGGGAGAGCCTAATGCCCCCCACCCTCCGAAGCCCTGCCAGGAATCCTCAACCAAGGTAGCTATTGGGATAAAATCTTGCAAACCAAGAAACTGTAACCTTAACTGAAGTATCTTGATGAAAGTTAACGTAGAAATTTTCCCTGCCTTATGATAAAACCTAAGACTGAGAAGTTCGTACCCTGAATCATTATGAGAATGCGACAGTCACAGGAAGCGTCCGTCCAGGTCTCTAATCCCACACTCTCCAGGGGGAGATGGTATCTGATACGTAGGGAGAAGCAACAGCGGATCAGCAATGTGTGTCTCCGTATCTGATGGATATTTATGACACGCTAAAGATAAAGATGCCTGTGGCGTCCGATCCCGTCAGATCTCAGAAGCTAAGCAGGGTCAAACCTGGTTAGTGCTTGGATGGGAGACCGTCTGGGAACACCAGGTGCTGCAGGCTAGGGAGATGGACCCAGCGATCCACTCCCAAAAATCAATTTACTATTGAAAACCCTATGAACAGCAGAGAAGCACTGACAGTAGTGTTTCACCTGTTGCATGTAGGGTCGCTGTGAGTCGGACACCAACTCCATGGCACCTAACAACAACAACAACAACAAAGATAAAGATGCTGGAGTATAAGGAGGTAAAGATGAAGAGAGCACATTATAGATGGTACCTCGGTCCTCTAGCTCCATAGCCCCTGCAACGTCCACAATTACAACTTTTAAAACCTTCATTAGGTGACTTGAAAGTGGACAGAAGATTTCCCGAGTAACCCAGAATGGAAATTCTTCCAGCCCTCCAAGTAATCAGTTGGCTTTCTGGAACAAACCCATTTCATGGAGGTGCAATGCACTAAAGTCACTAAGACAAAGCCTCCCAAGCTCTTTCCCAGTGCTTACAGCACATTCAGGCCAGACGGCAGAAACAGACAGGGAGTCTGTCCAACTTGTGCCTTGTCTGGACATCCACCACGCTGGACCGAACTGTGGGCACCCGTCACAAAGAAAGCGCAGCATTAGAGATACAATCGCTGCCGGAAAGCCGTCTGATCCAAGGGGCTCCTCAGTGCATGAGTGAGTCACAGAGGAGAAAGAAATGGGCCCTTCCTTACCACAGCAGTGCTGTATGAGGAAATCGCCAGCATGAAGCATGAAGCAGCCAATGCTGGGCTTTCTCCATGATTGAGTGGGAGGACTTCGCAGCTGTGTCCAGTGAAGCAAGTCATTAATACAGCCAGAGAGAAACACTGTTGCCCGCAGGAGTGGCACAATCTGAGGCCAGGCTCTATAATTATGCTTTTTTTTTTTGCAGTTCTTATGGGTTGAACCCAGGGCCTCACACATACTTTGCTCTGCCACTGGGCTGCACTCCCAGCCCATTTTGTATTTTTTATCTTTTTTTAATTTTTTTGCCATACTGGGGTCTGAACACAGTGGCCTCGCGCATACTTTTTTGCATGTGCTCGGCCACAGAGCTCCACCCCAGCCCGTTTTATTTTTTTCATCTTGTGACACGGTCTCACTAAGTCGCGCAGGCTGCCTCTGGCCTCGAACCTGAGACCCTCCTGCCTCCGCCTCCCAAGTGGCCGGGATGACAGGCGTGCGCCACCATGCCTGGTCTCCATCTGTGTTGCTGACGGGAAGCAGTGAGGGAGGCAGCCTTGCAGTGGCTCGGCAGGACTCCCTGGGCGACGTCCTGAGATGTTTTTCCACTCCCGAATCGCTCCCTTTGCTCCCAACGCCTGACTTCCCACTTGGTGCAGGGCGTGCAGGCTGTTTAGAGACAGAGTGAAGACATAAAATGAAGGCTTCCTGGGGGTAGGGCGAGAAGGGGCCAGGGCAGCGAGTGTGTAGACCCGTGCACGTGACTGTGTGCGAGTCAGTCTGGCGCACAGGTGGCAGGGTGGGCAGTGTAGTTTGAAGGTGGACGCCAGAGGCAAAATTCATCTCAATCCCAAGGACAGGGCTCAGGAGTCAACTGGACGAGAATTTGAAAATCAGTCTATGGGTCAAGAAATCCAATTCTTAGTCCCATCAGCAATAAGACTTTGAACAAGGCAGTCACTCTTGATCCCTGTATTCCTCTTTCATAAAAGTTTTAACATCCACACAAAGATGTTGGGAATAAAATAAAATAACTTCTAAAGATGTCACATTGAAGACAAAAGTGTGGCTAACTAACTCATGCAATGGTATTTTCATTTGCATAATATGTTTGTGAAAGCTGGACATTGAATAAGGTAGACAGGAGAAGAATTGAGGCTTTTGAATTATGGCGCTGGAAATGTCTATTGAATATACCATGGACTGCCAAAAGAACCAACAGATCTGTCCTAGAAGAAGTGCAGCCAGAGTGCTCCTTGGAAGCAAGGATGGCCAGACTGCATCTGATGTATCTTGGACATGGTATAAGGAGGGACCAGTCCCTGGAGAAGGACATCATGTTTGAGAGAATGGCAGGCCAGCAAAAAAAAAAAAAAAAAGAAAGAAAAGAAAAGAAAAAGAAAAAAGGAAAACCATCCACTAGATGGATTGACACAGTGGTGGAGGCAATGGACTTAAAGATAAGAAAGATCAGGTGCATGGCACGTAGTCGAGGAGCGTTTCTTTCTGTTGTAGATAGGGTCACTATGAGTCTGACCCTACTTGAAGGCACCTAACAACAACAACAGCAATAAAGAGATGTGAAAAGTAATAAATGTTTTATTATTAGGAGACATGCTGAAAACTGTTTAACAAATCCAGATGAATCTAAAACTAACCACAATAATATAACACAGGTCCATTGTAAAAAGCCATCACCTAGGAAATATATTTCCTAACAGCAGGATAGCCTGCAGCCATACCACTGTGGCATCCGATCCTGTCAGATCTCGGAAGCCAAGCAGGGTTGGGCCTGGTTAGTCCTTGGATGGGAGACCGCCTGGGAACACCAGGTGCTGTAGGCTTTGGAGAAGGACCCAGCAACCCACTCCCAAAAATCAATCCGCCACTGAAAACCCTATGAACAGCAGAGAAGGACTGACAATAGTGTTGTACATAGGGTTGCTGTGAGTCAGATACCGACTTGATGGCACCTAACAACAACAAGAATAGTGGGATAATTATTTAGAACTAATGCATTTGAAAGTGATGACCACAGTGATTAATTTTCAGAACCAGAAGTGGAACAGGCTTCTGTGAGACCAACAAGCACCCTACACACGTTTCTCTTTAACATATGAAGCCAAACAGGAAAGATGTACTTGTCCTGTTCTAATACTTTGAAGACAAAATCAGATTTCTTAGTATAGAAAAAAAGACAATGAAATAGAAAGTGCACTTTATGTTGTGTTGGCTGCTTAAGATTAGAAATCACCTAGTTCCATAAAGCAAATACGTTTAATTCATTGCAGTGATGGTGCTGTGCAGGGGGCTGTGAGTCTTTGTCTTGCCTTGGAAATTGACCTGTTTGTGATGTTGTTGTTAGGGGCCATTGTATTGTGTCCGACTCATAGCGACCCGATGTACAACAGAATGAAACACTCCCCGACATTGTTACTGTGTGATAGTTGATGAAGATAAGAGATGGTCAGCATATCCTTTTAGCTTTTAGCTACAACAACGTGAGATGCATAATGAAGGCAATGTGGCAAGATGTCCAACAGGAAATGAAAATGAGGCAGCTCTGTTGCCCCACCTCTTCTATTCTCCTACAATTTTTAGGTTGCTTTCTCAGGAATGAGTGGGGCCAAGAAGTGACATTTCCGTCTTTTCTCTGAGTACCTCTGTGACCCTGAGCTGGTTCACCAGCAGTGAAAGCACAGCACAGTGGGCAAGCTTTGGGCTTCCCATAAGGACCAAGGGCCTGCAGCCGTAGCCCTGTGGTATCCGATCCCGTCAGATCTCGGAAGTTAAGCAGGGTCAGGCCTGGTTAGTCCTTGGATGGGAGACCGCCTGGGAACACCAGAAGCTATAGGCTTGGGAGAAGGACCTGGCAACCCCCTCCCAAAAATCAATCTGCCATTGAAAACCCTATGAACAGCAGAGAAGCACTGACAATAGTGTTTCCCCTGTTGTACAGAGGGTCGCTATGAGTCGGATTACCGACTCGACGGCACCTAACAACAACAACAACATACGGACCAAAATCTTAAGCTTGGGCCTCTTAGAGACATGAAACTGTACTGTGGATGAGAATTTTTTAATAAACTTCCAATGTGTTTATGAAGCAAAAATAAAAGACGCCAAACACTAAATGTGTGAACACAAATAGCCGTCAAAACCAATCTGTGCATTTTCTTGTTATAGCTCTAAGCTGAGATTGGTTCTTTAGCTGGGACGGACACAAGCAAACCCAGAGTTAGAGTCTGAATATGGAGGCGATTATGATGTCTGTGGAGTCAGTCACAACAATGCTGTCACTGAGGACAGAACCTCCAAAACACAAAGCCAAAATGGCCACCACACCTCACATGTCCCCGCACCTCTGAAAATCAGGGGTTTGTGTGTGTGTGTGTGTGTGTGTGCGTGCGTGTGTGTGCGCACGCACCTGCGCATGTGTGTGTGGTGTGTTTGTTCTGAGGCAGGTCTTGTTACATAAACCAGGCTGACCTGAAACTTGATACATGGTCTGGGCTGACCTCGAACTCACGATCCTCCTGCCTCTGCCTCCCAAGTGCTGGGATTACAGGTATGCATCACCATGCCCGGCTCAAAATCAGCTTTTATGTTTTTGTTTTTGTTGGGGACTGAACCCGAAGGCCTCACACACATTCTTCTAGTGTTCTGCCATGGGACCGAAGCCCCAGCCCATTTTTTATATTTTATTTTGAGACAGGGTCGTGCTAAATTACACAGGCTGCTTCTGGCCTCGAACTCATGATCTTCTTGCCTCAGCCAAAATCAGGTTTGTTTGTTTTTTTCTATCTTGTAAATGTATTTTATTTGTAGCGTTATACATAAAACCTACAAATGCTCTGAACAGTATGGGTCTGATAACGTCTGAAGATTTTTTTAACCTTATGGTCCCATATCTTCCAGGAGAAATCCATAGCAGCAAAGTGAAGCTTAGGCTAACCCCCTGGACCTAACTCTTAGGCACTCGCAGTTACTCATGATGGGCTCTCCACACTTGTGAAAACTACAAGACAATCTGTCTTTTGCATCTTGAAATACAAATCTCCTAAAATTTCGATGTTCATAGATCGTCCAGACAGACTAGAACTCTTAATTTGTGAGAAAGTATAGAGAAAAACTAACATACACATGAGTTTTTATTTTAAGAAAAGCATGTTTTCTGGACAGCAGAAAAGTAATTGGTTATTTCTGGAATTCTTTCATAGCATAAAAATGTCACAGAGCCAAATTCTGCCCTGCGATGAGGTTTCTTTTATCTTTTTTCTTTTAATTTATAAATGTTGGTGGGGACGGCAGTAATAAGGCTTTTGCTGTTTCCATTGTGCAACTGCCTGCAGCTGTAGCCCTGTGGCATCCGATCCCATCAGATCTCAGAAGCTAAGCAGGGTCTAGCCTGGTTAGGACTTGGATGGGAGACCGCCTGGGAACACCAGGTGCTGTAGGCTTGGGAGAAGGACCCGGCAACCCACTCCCAAAAAACAATCAGCCATTAAATACCCTATGAACAGCAGAGAAGCACTGACAATAGTGTTTCCCCAGTTGTACATAGGGTCGCTATGAGTCGGATACCGACTCAACGGCACCTAACAACAACAACAACATTGTGCAACTATGACATTGCTTTTGGTTACACTTTCACCAACTTGCATATTTTATAGAACCATTTGATTAATGTAGTAAAAAATTGTATGCAATTTGTTGTTGTTGTTAGGTGCCGTCGAGTCGGTATCTGACTCATAGTGACCCTTATAGGGTTTTCAATGGCTGACTGTTTTGGGATTGCCTTGGGAGTGGATTGCCAGGTCCTTCTCCCATTTTTGAGGTGCTGGGATTTGAACTCGGGACCTCAGAGACTGCAGCGCAGTGCTCTACCAACTGAGCTAAATCCTTATTTCCTCCCCCTGCCATGTATATGTGCTGTTGGTGTTGCATCACCTCAAAATCAGGTTCTTTTTGCGTGCGTGTGTGTGTGTGTGTGTGTGTGTGTGTAGTACTAGGGGTTGGACCCAGGGCCTCGCACTTGCATACTTGCATTCTCTTCGAGTGCTGGACCACTGAGCTGCACCCCCAGCCCATTTTTTCACTTTTTGAGACAGGGTCTCACTAAGTTACACAGACTGCCTCTGGTCTTGAACTTGCGATCCTCCTGCCTCCGCCTCCGGAGTCTCTGGGATGACAGGTGAGTGCCACCATGCCCGACTAAAATCAGGTTCTTAATAAAGACTTGTTTTGATGTTGAGGTACAAAAATGAAAAAGACGACGCCACACCATTATCACCTAGAATATCTCACACCTAGCACTTCAGGGGGCTGGGATCTAGCTCAGTTGGTAGAGTGCTGCACTGCAGTCTCTGAGGTCCCGAGTTCAATTCCCAGCACCGTAAAAATGGGAGAAGGACCTGGCAATCCACTCCCAAGGCAATCCTGAAACAGTCAGCCATTGAAAACCCTATGAGGGTCGCTATGAGTCGGATACCGACTCCACAGCACCTAACAACAAGCACTTCAGGAGATCAATATCAGCCAAAGATCTCAAATGCAGTGGGAAGCCGAGGGGGATGGGGCTGTCCGGATGCATCCACAGGTGTCCAGACTCCTGCGCCTAGGGAAGGTCCAGCCTCCCTAAAACACCTGTGGCAATGACCTGACGATCCCCCGACTCTGTCCCACCCTCCTGAGTCACTGTACGGTTTTACAAGGAGTGCTTGGAAACCCATCTGATTCATTCTTAAAGGTTCCAAGTGCTACCCGGGCACAGTGGCGCATGCCTGTCATCCCAGCAGCTTGGAAGGCAGAGGCAGGAGGATCGCAGGTTCGAGACCAGAGGCAGTCTGCGTAACTAAGCAAGACCCTGTCTCAAAAAGTAAAAAAATGGGCTGGGGGCGCAGCTCAGTGGTCCAGCACTTGCAGAGCATGTGAGCGTGAGGCCCTGGGTTCAACCCCCAGTAACCACCCCCCCGCCAAAAAAGAAAGATTCCAAGGGCCTTCTCTTCCCCAGTTCCCACTCTTTTCTGTGCTGCTACAGAAAAGCTGTTGTGCCATGAATATATTGCCCTGCTCTGCGTGGGTGGCTTCCTGGGCAAACACGCAGCTCATCTACATTTAATGTGGCTTTCCTGCTCATCCTTCAGGGTGTCTATGCCCCCACATCTAATAAGCGTGATGGATTCTATTCAATTTAGCTAATGCTGACCTTCACTAATTACAGCAGCGTCCCAAATCAGTCTGCAGTCACAGCCTTGTCAAAGCACCTTTCATAAACAGCCTGTTTCTAGAAGTTTACACAGCAAGGATGGGTGCATTCAGTTGTAGGTCTGAGAAGGCGGTGTAATGACTACGCTGCCTACGGTGGGGGCTACAGAGGGAGAGGAAACCATGAGTCTTTGGAAGAAATGAAGAAGAATGAACGCTGAAACAGTCCAGAGGAGCTTGCTGGCCTCTCCCTCACATTACACCCTGTGTTCTGCTGGGGACATTTTAGCAGGGTGCCCACAGGTCAAGGAAAGACTCACAATAACCTGAACAAACTACTATTTCACCATCCCCGAGCGAGGCCTGGGAAAGGCACTCTCTCTTGACCACAAGTCCCCATCAGTAAGGTGGGGAGGCAGCAAAGTTCGGCTTCTAAACCCCGTTCTCTGCCTGAAGGGCTCTGGAAGTTGAAATCAGGTTTTTTAACCTCCCCAAGCCTTGGTTTCCTCATTGGCAAAGCCAATCATCACAACTACCTTGCCCGGTTGTGAAGATTCAATATGATAATCTTCACTAAGTGTTGGCCAAGTGTCTGGCACATCTTAGGAACTCAAGAAGTGATAACTCAGTGGTTCTGAGATTGGCATTCTATTCCTTTTGATTATAAGACTCAAAAATAAAATTTCAAAGGGAACAGTGCCATGAAGGAATATTAAGTGCTAAAGCACTATCAAATGGAGTTTGCCTAGAGCTTCACAATGACCTGGACAATCTATATGTTGCTGTACCAACATGGACTATGGGGAAAACATACAAGAGAAACTTGCCCTGCAACCCCCTCTCCTGGACCCAAAGTCTAGGGTGAATATTATGCATGTCACCATCAAAAAGGTACCCTGAAGCTAGGCGTGGTGGCGCATGCCTGTCATTCCAGGGGCTTGGGAGGCAGAGGCAGGAGGATCGAAAGTTCAAGACCTGAGATAGGCTGTGAAATTTAGCGAGAACTGTCTCAAAAAACTAAAAATAGGGGTTAGCAGTACAGCTCAGTGGTCCAGCACATGCAAAGCATGCAAGTGCGAGGCCCTGGGTTCAACACCTAGTACCGAAAAAAAAAAAATTAATTTTTTAAAAAGGCGCCCTGAATTTAGAGTCCTTTACAACATAGCCCCTCCCATCTTTCAAGCCTCACCCCCTACTTCTGCCTTACATGCTCTGTTCCAGCAACCCACATGGGGTGCCCCCAACACACAGTACATGTTCAAACCTACAGATCAGGGCTACATTTGCTCAATATGTCGTTATTGTTGTTAGGTGCCATCGAGTCCTGTCCTACCCATAGTGAACCTCCCAGGGGTTTCAATGGCTGATGGTTTCGGGATTGTTTTGGGGAGTGGACTGCCATGTCCTTCGCCCATGTTTGCAGTGCTCAACCTAGATGATCCCACTTCACTCCTTTCTCCTGATACTACTTTTCCCTGGCTGAAACTTGTGAGTCTTTGGAGTTCCTGCCTCTTCTGAGAGGAACGGCCTCGGGATCCAAGTCTCCAGCTCATTCGCAACAAACGTAAGCAGTCTTTTACGACAGACATCATTTACAACGGTTGCTTTTTTCCATCTCTGCTTCTTCTGAAAAGTTGGAAAATCTAAGCATCCTTATATAGTTTCTGCATTTCTTTATTTCAGTCCTGAGGGCTTAAGCTCAGAGCCTTATGCATGCCAGGCAAGTTCTCTGCCTCTGAGCTTCATCCCAGCCCCGTTTTTACTTTTTATTTTGAGGTAGGGTCTCACTAAGTTGCACAGGCTGCCCTGGCTTCCAACTCATGATCCTCCTGCCTCAGCCTCCTGAGTTGCTGGGGTCACAGTTGTGTGCCACAGCGCTTACACTTGTTTTCCACATTTTAAACTCCATTTCACAAACTATGGCTCAGGAAAGTCTGGTATTGACATGAGCTGCATCAGTCAACAGGTATGAGAAGCAGGCTGAGAACCATCCAGCCCTCCCAGATAAGTTATGACATCACAGTCCTCAATGGACCTTCAAGATTCCAATTTAGGATCATCCTAACCATGGCAGGGGAGAGATTCAGCTTGGTCACAGTGCCATCTGTTAAAGTGTGTCTTCTCCCTCAGGATGTGGGCCGTCTGCCACCTCCACCAGCAACTCTCTCATGGTGCCCACACTCAGATTTAACTCCTTCCTCTGTACTCGGAGCCTGCAGCTGTAGCCCTGTGGCATCTGATCCCATCAGATCTCGGAAGCTAAGCAGAGTCAGGCCTGGTTAGTCCTTGGATGGAAGACCGCCTGGGTATACCAGGTGCTGTAGGCTTGGGAGACGGACCCAGCAACCCACTCCCAAAAATCAATCCACCATTGAAAACCCTATGAATAGCAGAGAAGTACTGACAATAGTGTTTTGCCTGTTGTACGCAGGGTCGCTATGAGTCGGATACCAACTCAATGGCACCTAACAACAACAACTGTACTCAGAGCACCCTGCAAGGAACTTTGCATCCATTCATTCGCTTAACCAACATTAACAGTGCATGTAGCATGTGTAAGAAAATCTTAGAACTAAAGTTCCAAGTTCTCTCTGACCTATCTACAGAAGAGATGGTAAATAACAACAGCTGGATCTACAAAGTGGTTAGGAGCAGGGCTTTGAAGTCCAGCCATGAGAATATCAGCTCTGGTCCCTAGCAGGGAATCTCCTCCTCTGTAAAATGGAGGTAAGCCTCCTTCACTGAGTTGTAAAGAAAAAAAATTATATTAGATGACAAGCATCAATCACTAAGCCCCAGAATGTGCCTGGTACAGGGTAAGTGCCCAAAAAGTGGCAGTTATCTCTAATGGTAGAGTTATCAATATTATTCCTGCTTATCATGGTTAATTTTTACTACCAACTTGATAGGATTGAGAGAAGCCCAGGAGATTACTGGAGCACATGTCTGGCAGTTTCTGTGATGACATCTCCAAAGACTATTTAATCATGCAGGCTTTCACCTAATGAATGGATTGATTTGTAACATGATGCCATTATTAGGAAGTGGTGAAACGTAGGAGGTGAAGCCTATTTGGAGACAGTGGGTCATTGGAAGTGTGTCCCTGGGGGCTTTATCGTGCCCTGGTTCCTTCCTATGGCCCCTCTGCTCCACTTCCTGTCCAAGTGCATGGGGCCAAGGGACTATCGATCAAACCCTCTGAAACCGTGAGCCAGAATAAATCCTTCCACCCTTTGGTTGTTTCTGTATGGTATTTTGATCACAGCAACACAAAAGTAACTAACACTCCACTACAGTGTGAAGAAATGCAACAGAGCAATTCACAAAGAGCTAGGAATTAAGAGTGTTCTGCTTTGTTTCCATACTTAGTCTCTGGGGCTCATAAATGTTTTTCAATTCAAAATTGAGGGGAGGGTATAGGCCAGGGGTATCCACCATTTTGGTTTCCCTAAGCCACAGCAAATAAAGAGGAATTGTCTCGGATTGCATATAAATTATATAATATAGGTAGTGCATATACATAATAAGACTTCTTTCTATATATTTTATATTCATATTAATATTGTAAAGTATAGAGAAATTAGAACAACATAAAACTGTGGGGTTGCCTTCCCACTGGCTGTGGGTTGGAAATGCTTGGTGTAGGCTTTAAGAACCCAGAGAAGGAAGGGCTGTGAGAAAGTTGAACCAAGGTAGCAAGTAGGTCAAAGTTTAAAGACAATCCAGGATTCAGGAAAACAAGCAACAAGGGCCTGGAGCTTAGAATATTTTGTGATAACATCCAGCCCAATGTTCATTTTGTTAGGTGCTGTCAAGCTGGGCCCGACTCATAGCAATCCCGTGTACAACAGAACGAAACACCCCCCAACACTGTGTCAGGCACACGATCTTTTTATGTTTGAGCCCATTGTTGCAGACACTGTGTTTCTTCTCATTCTGAGTTGTGCCACATCAGGAAAAGTAGGTCTCAGGTGTTTTACTGCATTCCCATCATTAAGGTTCACTCTACTTTGAGGAGGCTACTCTTCCCCAGTCGGCTATTTGAAATACCTTCCAGCCTGGGGGGCTCATTTTTGGACACTATGTGTGACAGTGCTTCTCTGCTATTCATAGGGCCTTCAATGGCTAATTGTTTTGGGAGCGGGCTGCTGGGTCCTTCTCCCTAGTCTTAAGAAGCTCAGCTGAAACCTGTCCACCACGGGTGACCCTGCTGGTATCCTAGATACCAATGGCATAGCTTTCAGCATCACAGCAACACACAAGTCCCTACAACGCCACAAGCTGACAGACACATGGGGGCTACAGCCCATTAGGAGTGTCCAAGTGATGTGAAGTGACACCAAACCCTAGTCTGCCACTGGGAGCTAGGATTGTGACAGAAGAACCATCTGGGGAGAGTGTTAAAGATACTAGTTGAGCCAGGTGCAGTGGCGCACACCTATAGTCCCAGTGGCTCGGGAGGCAGAGGCAGGAGGATCGCAAGTTCGAGACCAGAGGCAGTCTGCGTGATTTAGCAAGACCCTGTCTCAAAAAGTGAAAAATGGGCTGGGGTGCAGCTCAGTGGTCCAGCATTTGCAGAGCATGCAAGCACGAGGCCCAGGGTTCAGCCCATAGTACCATACACACACACACACACACACACACACACACACACACACACACACACACAAAGATACTATTTGCAGGACTCAGACTCACAGACTGAGAGGGAGACCAAGAATGTATATTCTCAACAGGCAGCTCAGGTAACTAATGTGCAGCCAGCTTTTACCTACAACCAGAAAGAAGTCTTTCAAAAACTAAAAATAGGATTAACCTATGATTCAACAGGCACTATGGATATATTCCCTCCAAAGGAAGTTAGATCAGTATGTTGAAGAGGTATCTGCACATCCATTATTTGCATGTATTGCATTATGTGCAATAGCCACATTATGAATTCAACTTAAATATCCACTGATGGATGAATGGATAAAGAAAATGTGAAATATATGTATAATGGAACATTATATAGTCTTTAAAAAGGAAGTCTATTATTTGCATCATTGAAAACCCTATGAACAGCAGAGAAGCACTGACCATAGTGTTCCACCTGTTCTATGCAGGGTCACTATGAGTCCAATACCGACTTGACGGCACCTGACAACAACAACAATTATTTGCAACAACATAGGTGAACGTGAAGGACAGAATGCAAAGTGAAATAAGCCAGGCACAGAAGGAGAAATACTGCATGCTCTCACTTATGTGTGGAATCTAAGCAAGTAAAACTCATAGAATTAGAGAAGGGAATAATTACCAAGGGCTGGGGCTGGGAGTGGTGGAGCATTGGTCAAAGCATACAAAGTTTCAGTTAGAGAGGAGGAATAAGTTTTAATGATCTTTTGGATGGCATGGTAATCACAGTTAACAATAACGTATTATATATCTAAAATTTTCTATAGGGTAAATTTCACATTCTTACTACAAAACATGATAAATAACGTGACAAATATGTTATTGACTTCATCATTCCACAATATATAAATATATTAAAACATAATATTGTACCCCATAAATATACGCAATTATTTGTCAACGACAATAACATAAGATAGAGCCAGTTGGCAGGGGTATATTTGTTGTTTTTTTTGTTTTTGGTTTTGGTTTGTTCTGTGCTTTATTGTTGCTGGTGTTTTTAAGAACCAGAAAGCAGAATGCACTCTGAGCACTGCCCTTCTGGTCTGGCCTTTGGAGCTGGCGTTAATAGAAACCCCTCCTGACATTAGGGCCTCCCTTCCACTGTCAGTCAAGGCTCCAGCAAGGGTGGAGTAGAAGGGGCTATTAGGGGGGTCCAAGCTCATCTCCCTAAAATAAAGGGGGAGCTTCCCAGCAGTCATGCTTCTTCCTTCCTTCCTTTCTTTCTTTCTTTCTTTCTTTCTTTCGGTACTGGTGGTTGAACCCAAGGCTTTGCGCTTGCATGCTTTGCAAGTGCTGGACCACTGAGCTGCACCCCCAGCCCATTTATTTTACCTTTTGAGACAGGATCTCGCTGAGTTACGCAGACTGCCTCTGGTCTCGAACCTGCGATCCCCCTGCCTCCGCCTCCCGAGTCACTGGGATGACAGGCATGCGCCACTGCGTCCAGCTCAGCAGTCACACTTCTTGAGACAAATGACTTTGTGAGATTAGCAGCTGCCTTTCAGGTCATGTCCGGGGCTAACGGCAGCAATGGCAGTTCTAGTGACTGAATACACACTGTGTGCCAGGCACTGCACTGGTCTACGTATGTTATCTAGTTCAGTCCCACAACACATTGGAAGTAGACACTGCCCCCGCTACAAATGAGAAAACCAAGGTTCAGAGTGGACCACAGTCGCGTATCTAGAGAGAGCCTGAGTGAGACAGGCCCTTGTCACTTCACCACGCCCTTCCACACAACCGTGAAGGGCACCATTGTTTGGCCATCTGACCATTCTACCTGGCTACGCCTTCCTCACAGACCTGACTCAAAACCCTCAGCCTGAAGAAACTGTTTCCTGTAAAATCCTCAAAACCAGCATTCTATTCCTGGTACTGTTCAATCAATAACCGCTCAATAAACCCAGGAGTGACGTGGCCTGTTTCTGCCGTACCTTCTCCCCAAGACAGAAAACACATTCATCTTTACTATCTCATCTATTCCTGTAGTTTAAAAAAAAAACACTTTTATTGGATTGAGACATAAATAATGGATTCTATAAAACATTTAAATTGATGTTATTTACTAGGTCCTATTCTTTCCCCTAAGTATCAGTATGCTATTTGTTGCTTTTTCTATGTAGATAGAATCTTTTCATTTTTATACATCCATTTCAAAGAAATATAAAAACTTAACTTACAGAAGCCTCCTTTATTGCTTGGCACTCCCTATTTTCTATTTTTTCTTTATGCTTCCCCTTAAAGAGAATTCTCCTATCTTTTTGAAAATAGCCCCAAATGGATCTGGCAATTGTTTACAAAACACCTCTATTTATACTCGCTATTTCAATACATTTGGAGTCCATCTGTGGACCACTGGGGAGAGGACAGCTCATCTCCAGCATCTGCGTCCACCCCCGTGGCTGGTCAGACTTTCAGGGGTCCCCCAGGCTCCCCCCATGTGGCCATGGTCTCAAGGTGGCCCACACTCACCTCTACCTCTCTGAAGCTTGCCCAGCCCTTGCAGCTGACATCAGACCCCCACTGTCCCCTCACAATTATAACAATTAGAAAGTTGGGAGGCTGAGGCAGGAGGATCACAGGTTTGAGGCCAGAGGCCAGCCTGCACCATTCAGTGGGAGTCTGTCTCACAACAAAAAATAAGAAAGGGGCTGGGGTGTGTCTCAGGGATGGAGCGCTCCTGTGAAGCCCTGGGCTCAAGGCCAAGTACGGGGGAAAAAATGGGTACAGTTTTGATATACATTACTCTGATTTATATGTGAACATATAACAAAGAACCAAAAAAAGTCATGGAATTTTAAGCACTCTAGTGGACAGAGAATAATTCCAAAGAACTCGTCTTGACTACCTCCAACCATTTTAAGGAATTTTTTTTCTTTTCTTTTCTTTTTCTTTTCTTTTTTTTTTTTTTTTGTGGCACTAAGAGGTTTGAACACCGGGTCTCCCACATGCTTTGCAAGTGCTCTGCCATGGAGCTGCACCCTCAGCCCAGTTTTTACTTTGCATCCTGAGACAGAGTCTCGCTATGCTGCACAGGCTGCCTCGAGCCTTGAACTCGTGGTTGGTTCTCCCTCAGCCTACCGAGTTGCTGGGGTTACAAGCGTGAGCCACTGTGCCCTGCTTTTTCTAAGGAGTTTTCAATCAACCTGAAATGAGTGCTTGTCTACATGCTGAATTACCAGTATCTGTTTGTTGTTATTGTTAGGTGCCATCGAGTCGGTATCCAACTCATAGCAACCCTCTGTACAACAGGGGAAACACTATTGTCAGTGCTTCTCTGTTGTTCATAGGGTTTTCAATGGCAGATTGATTTTTGGGAGGGGGTTGCCAGGTCCTTCTCCCAAGCCTATAGCTTCTGGTGTTCCCAGGTGGTCTTTCATCCAGGTACTAACCAGGCCGGACCCTGCTTAGCTTCTGAGATCTGACGGGATCGGATGCCACAGGGCTACGGCTACAGGCCAGTATCTGTTTAGTGACAGTCAATTAATGAGCCCTGAGTACTAGCTTAGTCTTAAAAAACTAGCTTAGCTTAAAAACTAGCTTAGTCTTAAAAAACTAGCTTAGCTTAAAAAACTTCGATATATTAAGAAGTAAGAGCACACACTGAGAGACTATTGCTTAAAGGCAGATCTTCTAACCCCGACAGCCAGCACTCTCTTCTCTCCTAACCAACCCCTGAAATGCATGTCAGCTCATCTGCAAGCCTTACGGTTTGCCAACAGACCTCTCAACACCAGGAGAGAAAACACGTGACGTGAGCTCCCTACAGAGATTTGCTCCATACCCTTCTGTGTAGCTTCCACAGTGTGTATTCCATTTGCTACAGGTTGTATCTATGCGCACAGTTTTTGGTAAGGGCTGGACATTCCAAAGAAACTAGAATCATCGGATTGCGTCCCTGGTCTGTAGAGAACTCAAGGATAATGAAGTCATCATCCAAACATTGAGTAACTCTGGAATCTTGGTTAAAAACCAAGATTTATTCTATCACTCCCTAGATAGACAGTTTGTGACAAGATCACCAACTTCTCTCAGACTTCCCCAACAGTCAGGAGGTAATACACATAAAACCTTCCCTTACAGGGATTTTGTGAGATTCAAAGAAGAGAAGAAATATTAAAAACCAACAGTATAAAGGACCACACAGCTGTTAAGTAACTCTCTGTATAATTAGGAAAGAAATTCCCTTCTAAACTTTAAAAGGCAATAAAGTCATAGTAGTACTTAACTCAAAACACAGAATCGCTGATATTCTCTGTAAACATCCAGGCCTCCATTCATGAGCAGCTGGTACCAATCACATCCAAACGTTGATGCCACCAATTGGTCAGCACTTTAATTAAAACAGAAACACACTTTCTGCAGACTTGTGCTTTCCCTTAGGGTCCTCTTGATTCACCCATTCATTGGTTTCATCATTCTGGCAGTGCTCCAGAAGAAAAGGACCAGGAGGCACCTGCTCTTTTGCCTGGTCGTTCTTCCTTTTCTCTACGTTGAACATGGACGCGATGGCTATCAATACAGCAGCAATTCTGTGACCCCAAGGAAAAAGCAAGAAAACCACAGCACTCCCAGCCCAGATGGACTAAAACCACTGAACCCCTATTAGCAATTGCCCATGAATAGATTTCTCAAAGTGTGCAACAAACAGTCTTTACTGCAATTATTTGGGTTCTCTGTACTGTTCACCAGAGTAAATCCCTAACTGATAAATATTGTTATTTCTCCTACTTTCTCTCTTCCTCTCCAAATTTATTCCATTAAAATACATACACCCATACCTTTCAAGAATAAGGAAACTGAACTAAGTTCTATGAGGATTAAGACACATTTCCTGAATTTACAGTGCACATAACTATCAAAACTAGTCCAAAACACCTTGCCCAATAGGCCCAACTATGTTTCATAATTCAGATAGGTAATAAGTTCCATATACCACATATGACCTGCAGATGTAGACACTGTGGCATCTGATTCTGTCAGACCTCGGAAGCTAAGCAGGGTCAGGCCTGCTTAGTCCTTGGATGGGAGACCACCTGGGAACACCAGGTGCTATAGGCTTGGGAGAAGGACCTGGAAACCCACTCCCAGAAAGCAATCCACCATTGAAAACCCTATGAACAGCAGAGAAGCACTGACAGTAGTGTTTCACCTGTTGTACATAGGGTCACTATGAGTCAGATACTGACTCGATGGCACCTAGCAACAACCACCACCACCACACATGAGGCCTGGGGTTTAGCTCATCTGGTAGAGCACAGCTCTGTGGTCTCTGAGGCCCTATGTTCAATCCCCAGCACTGAAAAAATGGGAGAAGGATGTGACAGCCCAATCCTGACACAATCGACCATTGAAACTTCTATGAATAGCAGAGAAGCACTGTCAAATATAGTGCCCTAAAATGAACCCCTCAGTCTGGAAGGCATTCAAGAAATGACTGGGGAACAGCTGCCTCCTCAAAGAAGGGTCGAT
The DNA here is from genome assembly GCA_007922755.1 of Pedetes capensis. Lineage (NCBI taxonomy): Eukaryota > Metazoa > Chordata > Mammalia > Rodentia > Pedetidae > Pedetes > Pedetes capensis. Next base: position 87,282 of record VMDO01002354.1, read on the forward strand.
CTTAGTGACAGCAAAGAAATAAAGCCTTCTGCTGATGTGGCATGACTCAAGATGAGAAGAAACACAGTGGCTGCAACAATGGGCTCAAACATAAGAAGATCATGTGCATGGTACCGTGTCAGGGAGTGTTTTGTTCTGTTGTACATAGGGTTACTATGAGTCGGACCCAACTCAATGACACCTGATAACAACAACAAGACCACATATGAACAAATGCCCCACAGCAGGTTGGACAGCACCCTGTCCTCAAGCACGCTGCTGCTTCTGCAGATGAGTGCATGAACATTCAGACGAAGTGAGGACACGAAGACAGTAAGTGGGGGCAACATTCGAGGCAGGTTTCTCCAAGGTTGTTCAGGTCAGGGGCGACGCTGCCATGAAGCAGGTTACAAAAACTCCCAAGCGGAAAAGGACGAGCGAGATCCTCAGAGACAGACAGGATAATGAAGAACTTCACGAGCAAAGGCATCCATAGGATTGGCCACTCGTCCAGAACATAAATATTAGTAATGAAATTAACCCAGAGTCAACATTTACTGAGAGATGTTGATACAGCAGGCCCTGCTCCACTCACTTCTGCTGGATTAATCCATTTCATTTCCACCTCAATCCTGTGAGAGGGCTGTAATCATCTCCCCACTTTTCAAATGAGCAACTGAGCACAGAGAAGTTAAATGTAATCACTTAAGGTCATTTGGCTTGTGAGAGGGTCCCAACCCAGAAAGTCTAAATGAGAATCCCAGTAGAAGCCCAATGAGATTCTAATTTTGATCTATTTAATTGGCAATCTTTAAAATTAATATCTGGTATTGGGGAGGTAAGCCTGCAGCCGTAGCCCTGTGACATCTGATCCTGTCAGATCTCAGAAACTAAGCAGGGTCGGGCCTGGTTAGTCCTTGGATGGGAGACCACCTGGGAACACCAGGTGCTGTAGGCTTGGGGGAAGGACCCGGCAACCCGCTCACAAAAAACAATCCGCCATTGAAAACCCTATGAACAGCAGAGAAACACTGACAATAGTGTTTCCCTTCTATGCAGAGTTGCTGAGTCAGATGCTGACTCAACGGCACCTAACAACAACAACAAACAAAGCTAAAGAGTAAGTTAGGAAACTAGGAAATGGGTCAGAAAATAAAATATCCAGAGTCAAGCACGGAAAGACAAAAGGTAGAAAGATATGAAGAAGAGATGAGGAGAGACGTAGAGGATAAAGGGGGAAGAGTGGGGCCATCTGTCACTGGAATGCTGGAGCAGAGGGAAGAGGAAGCAGAGGTAAACCTAAAGAGAAAGTCGCTGGCAACTATCCAAAACTGGGGGTGGGGGGAAGGACGCCCCAACACCTCAAGCTACAAAAGGGGTCGCCCAAAGTATGCCAGCGGCCTGTTCTCATGTGGCCAGTGAGCTAGGAATGGTTTTTGTGTTTCTGAAGGACAATAAAAGGAAAAGGAAAAAGAGACTGGGCGTGCTTGACTCACAAAGGCTAAGCTCTACAGACAAGGCTTGAAGACCCCAACACAGATTCCAGCACCCTAGGGACCCACAGGCTCCTCTGAATCCACCCTCCCGGTCCGTGATCCTTGCAGCCAATCAGAACGAAGAGGATTGGAGGGAGGAGAAAAGAGCAGGTGATGGGGTGTTTATTTCCCCAGCTTCTTCCTCCAGGTCCCCACAGGCTTCCCGTTTGTCTGCACCAAAGGTGACGGTCCCTGTAAAGTGGCTTTCCTCACACTTTCTAACTAAAGCCCACAACTCGCATCCAGACTCAGGCTATTTCCGCCCCACACTGTGCTATCCTGTGCTACTTCATTATATTTTGCTCGGTGGTTTGTAAACTACCCCTTTATTAATTATCTCCCACCCACAAGGTCTCCAACAGATGTGGCCGTATCTGAGTATGTCATCACAAACCTGAATGATGATGAGGAAGAGGAACACAGAAGCTTAAAAGTAGCCACAGGAAAAAACAATTTCTACAACAGAACAAAAGTTAGACCAAGAGCTGAGTTCTCGAAAGTAATAGGAGACAGATGATTTTGAAAAATATAGCCAAATAACCAAAAGAAAAGAAAAGAATTGCCAACCTAAAATTTTAATAACCAGTGCAAACATCTTTCAAGAATTAAAGGGAAATAAAGATATTTTCAGACAAACAACACATGAGAGAATTGGATGGCAACAGACTAAATAAATACTAAAGGGTGTTCTCCAGGCAGAAGAAAAATTGGCCAGATGGAGGCTAGAAGATAGACAGATGAGGAACAATGGAAGAGGTAATAGGTGTAAATGTGTACTGGTTACATAAAACAGCAATGGACACAGACGTGCACGCACGCGCGCGCACACAGACACACACGCACACACACACACACACACACATCAATAGCATATGAGTTGAAAAGAAGATAAAAAAATCCTAAAGGTTCTGAACACACAAGCCCCCACAGTGCCAAAAGAACCAACAGATCTGTCCTAGAGGAAGTGCAACCAGAGTGCTCCTTGGAAGCAAGGATGGCCGGACTGTGTCTTATGTATTTTTGACATGTTGTCAGGAGGGACCAATCCCTGGAGAAAGACATCATGTTTGGGAGAGTGGCAGGTCAACGAAAAAAGGAAAACCCTCCACTAGATGGATTGACACAGTGTCTGCAACAATGGGCTTAAACATAAATAAGATCTTGTGCCTGGCACAGAATGGGGAAGTTTTTCGATCTGCTGTACATAGGGTCCCTGTGAGTCAGACTCAACTTGACAGCACCTCATAACAGCAACAAAAGTTCTGAAATCTCTGCAACATTTAGGAAGAGGCACTAGTACCAACTTATAATAGAAGTTGAAAGGTGAATGCTTGGATTGTCTAATAAAAAAAGAATAACAGAAAATTACAAGTTAATGAGAGGCAGAATAATACAAAATAATTCTAAAAGAATATAATAAAGGTAGGAGTTAAAAACAGGTGGAACAAATAAGAGAAAATAGCAAGATAGAAGATATAAGTCAAAATATCACAGTAGTTGGGCACCATGGAACATGTTTATAATCCTAGCAATTCAGGAGGCCAAGGTAGGAGGAGTGTGAGTTCAAGGCCAGAGGAAGCCTGTTCAATTTAGTAAGACCCTGTCTCAAAATAAAAAAATTAAAAATGGGCTGGGGGGTGCAGTGCAGTGGTAGTTCACTTGCTTAGCACATGCAAGGCCCTGGTACTAAAAATTGTTGTTGTTGTTGTTAGGTGCCGTCGAATCGGTATCCGACTTCATAGCGACCCTCTGTACAACAGGGGAAACACTATTGTCAGTGCTTCTCTGCTGTTCATAGGGTTTTCAAAGGCAGATTGATTTTTGGGAGGCGGTTGCCAGGTCCTTCTCCCAAGCCTACAGCTTCTGGTGTTCCCAGGCGGTCTCCCATCCAAGTACTAACCAGGCCTGACCCTGCTTAGCTTCCGAGATCTGACGGGATCGGATGCCACAGGGCTACAGCTGCAGGCAGTACTAAAAATAGAAATCACATAAATGTACTAAAGGCAATGAGTTAAATCCTCCAGATTAAAGATAAATGTGGCAGTCTGCATTAAGCAAGGAACTTTTAACTAGAAATGTCTAAATATAAGAATATAGCAAGATTTGTTAAAGGACAGGAAAATATACCAAGTAAACATTAAGAAGAAAAGCTGATGTAACTTTAAATGAAAAACATTACTAGACAGAAATATCTCATATTATTAAAAGGTTCAAATCACTAGCAGGATAAAAATTTCAAATATTTTAACACAAAAAATTTTAAAACAAAAATTTTCTTTAAAAATATTTTGTAATGAGCTGGGTGTGGTGGCACACACCTGTAATCCCAGCAGCTTGGGAGGTGGAGGCAGGAGGATCACAAATTTGAGACCAGAGGCAGTCTGTGTAACTTAGCGAGACCCTGTCTCAAAAAGTAAAAAAAATGGGCTGAAGGTGCAGCTCAGTGGTCCAGCGCTTGCAGAGCATGCAAGTGCCAGGCCCTGGGTTCAACCCCCATTACCACCAAAATATATATATATATATATATATATATATATAGAGAGAGAGAGAGAGAGAGAGAGAGAGAGAGAGAGAGATACGGATATATAGATAGTTAGATAGTAAGTCTCTAGCAATGGGCAAAGAACGTGGCAATTCACTGCTAAAGCAATGTCAAAAACAATAACCCATTGAAAACCCTAAGAGGGTCGCTATGAGTTGGACTCAACTCCACAGCACTTAACAACAAGAAGTCTCTAGCAAAAATGATTGGGGAGGGAGGGAAAGAGGAAAAGAGAATCAATAAGGTAGAAAATTATAACCAATATCATGAGTGAAAACTTGCCTGCGAACACTACATATCCCACAGACATTAAAAAAGAAAAGGATATTATTTATAAAAAACCATACCCCAGTAACTCTGAAATTTTAAATGCAATAGAAAAGTTCCTACAAATGTACAAAAACTGACCCCAGAAATAACAGAAAATTCAAATGTGTCTTTGATCATTAAATGCACTAAGTCCATAGTTGAAAATCCTCCTCAAGATAGAAAACGTCAGGCCTAAATTGCCTCCCTGGTAAATTTTACCAATATTTAAGAAATAAAACCAATGTTAAAACTTATTGCAAAATTACACTAATTAGCACAATATTTGTGCAAGAATGTACAAACAGATCAATGAAAGCAAACAGTCCAGAAAAGGATCTGTACCTATTTTTACATCTGAGATGTGAAAAACTGGACTGAAGGCGATTGAAGAAAGTATGGTATTCTCAAATAAATGATGATAGGTCAACTGGATCTCCCTATCCATCGGAGAGGAAAAAATGAAACTTGATGTCCAAACCATGCATGTTAATCAATCCCAAGTGGATTTCAGATTCGTGAATAAAAAAACATAAAACTTTCACAAGGTCATGTAGGAAAACATCTTAAAACTTTGGTGTATGAAATTTAAGACACAATTGCATATAAATGAAAAAGTTGAAAATTATTCTAATAAAATCAAGTGGGTACTCATCCAAAGGCTTGCTAAAGAGAAGAAATGGGAAAGATATACAGTGGGAAAAAATATTTATGGCAAATATAACCCATAAAGCGCTCATACCCAAACAAGACTGAGCTCTAGAAATCAATTTTTTTTAAAGAAAAATGTGGATAGGAAAGGAGATTGCATAGGCCCTTCCTAAAAGAGGATAACCAGAAATGACCACCCCCATCAAAAAAATGTATCAAAAGAAGCTAAACCTCCTTCTTCATCAGGGAAATAAAAACAAAACCCCCTTGAGAAACACTACACACTTTGGGGATTAAGTAGAATTGTACAAACTGAAACCACCAATATTGGTGAGGAAGTAAAACAGTGGAAATTCTCATGCACTACAACCTCTTTGTACAACCTCCCAGTACAACCGCTCTGGACAAATGTGTGCCAGGTATTTACCAAATAACACACATAGCATCTACGGCCCAGCAACTCCACTCTTTCCCATAGAAATGAGGCTACTAAGAGAATAAATAAGAACATTTGTGTAAAAGTAATCTAAACGAATATTGACAGTAACTTAGCGGAGTATACCCATACTATAGATTGCCCCAAACAACAAGGGACTTTTAAGTAGTGATATAATCAAAACCATGCCTCGCTCTCTCAGGACTTGTTGTTAGGTGCCATCAAGTCATGTCCAACTCCTAGTGACTCTCATAGGGTTTTCAGTGGCTGATTGTTTAGGGATTGCTTTGGGAGCGGGCTGCCATGTCCTTCTCCCATTTCTGAGGTGCTGGAGATGAAACTCAGGTCCTCAGAGAATGCGGAGCAGCACTCTACCATCTGAGCTAAACCCCAGCCCTTCTCTAAAAAGTAGTGCTGAGCAAAATAAGATGACATAAAGAAATACATTATCATCTCATTTCACTTCCATAAAGTTCAGAAGTAGGCAAGAGTAAACTAGTGTTAGAAATCAGCATAGTGGTTGCTTTGGGGTGGAGGAAGAAGGAAGTGATTAGGAAAGATGAGGGATTTTCCACCATTGAAAACCCTATGAATAGCAGAGAAGCACTGACATGGTGCCAGGCATGGCACAGTGTCAGGTAATGTTCTGTCTATTGTACATTAGGTTGCTATGAGTCTGACCAGACTCGACAGCACCTAACAACAACAATTTCCTCTCTCAGGAACATAGCCCGAGGAGTTGGCTATGTTGTATTTGACCTAGACGACTGCTACACAAAAGCTTGTCCTACAAGAAATCCAAATATGCTTGGATTGTTATTTGTTGTTGTTGTTAGGTGCCTTCAAGTCATGTGTGACTCCTAGCGACCCTCATAGGGTTTTCAATGGCTGATTGTTTCAGGATTGCCTTGGGAATGGATTGCCACGGCCTTCTCCCACATTTGTGATGCTGGGAATCGAACTTAGGACCTCAGAGACTGCACCGCGGTGCTCTACCAGCTGAACTAAATCCAAGCCCCAAATATGCTTGGGAGCAGTGTAATTCTGTTTTGAGCACTTTCCCATATATGTTATCCTGCGCAATAAAAAAGGAAAAATAACCAGGAATGGTGACACCGACTGATTTACAAAGACATTCTGCGTCATTGCTCACCATGATAAAATAGTTTTAAAAAGGAAATAACCTAAATGTCCAGCATTAAATGATCTAGCTGTCCGTGCAGTAGATGGTCATGTAATCGGAGTTCATGTTAGAAAGACAGCTCAGTGGTCCAGCACTTGCAAAAACATGCAAGCGGGAGGCCCTGGACTCAATCCTCAGCACTGCAAAAACAAACAAACAAACTAATCCATGGTGACAAACGTCCGATTGATGGTCACTGTCCTGGGAGGAGTCTGAGGCAAAGCAGGTGAGAGGCTGCTGGGACACTTTGCTCTAAGTAGCGGCTAGGTGTGAACACACGTTAGTAAACAGTACCTAATGCTAATGGATTTCACCACACGTAACCACACCTGCGGGCTGGGATTTAGCTCAGTGGGTAGAGCGCTGCACTGCAGTCTCTGAGGCCCCCAAGTTCAATTCCCAGCACCGCAAAAATGGGAGAAGGGCCTGGCAATCCACTCCCAAGGCAATCCTGAAGCACTCAGCCATTGAAAACCCTATGAGGGTCGCTATGAGTCGGATACCGACTCGATGGCACCTAACAACAACAACCACCACACCTGCTTTATACCTCACTTCTGTAAGGCTTCCAAGATTCGCAGAGAAGGGAGATGAGCAGTAGCACTCATGACAAAGACTGCAGCCGATTGTGGGGAAAGCTCTGAAGAAAACAGAGTGAAGGGTGGGGTTGGGGGCAACCATGCTAACCAGGTGCCAAGGAGCAGACACCTCAGTGAGATAAGAGCAGCAGTGGATGCTTGGTGTTGTTAGGTGCTGTTGAGTCGGTGTCTGACTCATAGCAACCCTACGTACAACAGGCGAAACACTACTGTCAGTGCTTCTCTGCTATTCATAGGGTTTTCGATGGCTGATTGTTTTTTGGGAGTGGGTTGCCAGGTCCTTCTCCCAAGCCTACAGCACCTGGTGTTCCCAGGAGGTCTCCTATCCAAGAACTAATCAGGTTCGACCCTGCTTAGCTTCCGAGATCTGACAGGATGGGACACCACAGAGGTAGGGCTCCAGGCAAGTGGATACTTAAGGGAAACATATTCCAGGCAGAGGGAATAGCAAGTATCCTGAGGCCAGCAAAAGGTCAGCATACCTAAAACAGCCATGGCAGACAGGAGACCCCCAGTCTATGGAGTGCCCTGGGCCCAGCCAAGAGACCCACAGTCTATGGAGTGCCCTGGGCCGGGACTGCGGACTTCATTCTGCTGAGCTGAGAGGCTCTGGGCTCTCATGCTGCTGACTTAGGATGAGAAGTGAGCTGTGACCGCTGGCCTTGGCTACGCACATGCCACTGGCACCCTTGACAGTGCAGTTACGGTTTCCACAGAGTGATGGAAGGTGGACTGGAACCGGTGCAGGAAAGAGAAAAGAAAGGGTAGGGACAGCCGGTGTGGAAATGCTTCCTGGGAGGCTCTCAGCAGGGAGCAGCAGAACGAGGCAGGCGTTGGGTGGTGTCAAGAGGCTTTTATACCCATGTGATTTGGTCCCCGATGAGCGGAAAGGAAGGGAAACTATGTGAGCGGGCAAGAGGAAGCAGGGTCAGCACAGAGGCTGTGGTCCATGAAGGCAGAGGGTGGACTTGGTGAGGAGCACGTGGGGGTCTCTGTCACTCTGCTTCTGTGGGTGAAGGAGGAGCAAGGAGATGAAGGCAGGGCTTTAGATGGAGAAGGCTGTGAGGGCCGCCCTTCCAGACCGCAGCCTGCTGAGGAGGCCAGGCTGGCTAAGCGCCGCCTGCATGGGGCTAGAGCTCAGGGCACACTCAGCCTCTGGGGCAGCCCTCAGGAGGCACAGACTTGGGTCCATGTGGGCTGGGGGTTGCTGGGCTTTAAGGCTGAGGGGTAGAGGGATGGAGCTCAGGAGAGGTTTACAGAGAGCGGCTAGGGAAGCCTGACTGCAGTGGGTTCAAGGGACATGGGGACGCGTGTCATTTCCCTAACTCATCCTCCCCATCGGCCACCCAGGGGTACCTTCAAAAACAAAAACCAGGCCACATCACACCCCAAATAAAAACCCTCCGGAAACGTAAACTCCTTGGTGAGACGCTGGGACTCTTTATCTCTGGGTCTTGCCTGCTTCCCCCGGTGCTGACTGCATTAGGCACAATGAACACCTCGCTGGTGCCTCAGAGCACAGCCCTTTGCACGTGTTCTCTCTGCAGCCACCCCACCCTGGCATCTAATCCCATCTGATCGCAGAAGCTAAGCAGGGTGGGCCTGGTTAGTCCTTGGATGGGAAACCACCTGGGAACACCAGGTGCTGTCAGCTTGGGAGAAGGACCTGGCAATCCACTCCCCCAAAAATCCGCCATTGAAAACCCTATGAATAGCAAAGAAGTACTGACATGGTGCCAGGTATGGCACAGTGTCAGAGAGTGTTTTGTCTGTTGTACATCAGGTTGCTATGAGTCTGACCTGACTTAACAGCACCTAACAACAACTACAACACCATGATCTCCTCTCCCAAGAACACCCTATTTCTCATCACCAGATAACCCGCACTATCCCCTCCAGGCAGCCCCCTGGCTGAGCTCACTGGACTCTGTTCTCTGTTGTACACCCCACATTCTGAACTGACCCTGGCAGTGCACCTCCTCCATTTTCCATTCCCTGACACGGTCTATGATCTGGAGGCCCCTGGGGAGTTGTAGCCCCATCGCCAAAGTAATGAGATTCAAAAACAATAAAAGGACTAAGCTAAAAGAGGTACCAAGAAAAGGTGATGGAGAATTAAAACAGAAGTAGAACTTAGGACGGCCAAAAAGGAGCCTGGGGAAGGATGGAGGTGCGGCAGCAGAGGAGGACTGGGCCCGGCTGCCGAAGATCTTTCTCCAAAGCGCAGGGTTCCTGTGTTACCCGTGAGCCTTGCTGTTTTCCTCCACCCTAGAATCGTAATGTCAGGATAAATCATTGCTTCCTGGAACCACACAGGACCAATTTCCTGCTGTTACAAATGCTCTCCAACCCTTGGCCGCCCCGCTTCTGCCCATGCACCCTGAGATTGAGCATGATTTAGGAGCCCACGCAGGGCACAGCACTTGCTCCCCGCTTTTCCACCCGAGCCTCTGCTTCCAGGGGAGGCAGGTCGCCCCCATGGTCCTTCCCACTGGGAGCCCAAGTCAGGAAGAAGACTGATAAACAAACAGACCGAAAGTTGTTCCTGTGTGGTTTGCAGGAAGCAGTGATTTACTATGAGAGGGGTGACAAGTGGCCCCGCACTGAAAAGCACAGCTCAGCTTGCCTGGCTGTCAGATTCTCCAGTAAAGCAGCAAAACCTACAGGAAGAGACACAGGCCTACGAATCAAGAGACCACAGGCCATTTGCACCCCCTCAAAACAGCTGCCACCAGACCAATGGACAACGTGCCTCTTTCCTCCCACCTCAACACAGGGACAGCACCTGCTCCAGAGCCATGAGAGGCTAAGAGCTGGGATGGACTCCATCATACAGGCCAACCAAGTCCAGGGACACAGAGGGATTTGCACTGATGCCACAGCTGGGTGGCAGATTCTCACCTGCGTGACAAATCGCCCTCATTCCAGGCAGCTTTTCTCTGCCACACACAGAAGAAGCGCTCGGGGAAGCTAAGAGCCTGAGACCACAGGAAGCGGCTGCCAAAGCTACTCCTTTCCACCAGTGCGCCCAGGATGACCCGGGACTCTGTCTACCTGGCCCTGCGCTGCTAATGGCGCTGGCTAAGGTTCAGAGCCAGGAACAAAAGAAGCTCTCGGTCCCCTCCAGGCTCTAGGCCACCAGAACTGTGACGCAGGGGACATCACAATGGCCCTCAGCCTCCCCTTTCCACCTCCACACTTCAACAGCAGGAAGCACGAAGCTCCCTTTAGGAGAGAGAATGCGCTCTACCAATGCGCTCTGCCGATGCCAATCCACCGTGACCCACGAGGCGCACCGCACCAAAAATCCACTGAGCTCCGGAAAGGGGCTCATTTGGCTCCTCCCTCCACACGCCCACTCCCAGCTTCACTTCGCTCCGCTTCCAGACCTCTGGCCCCCAGGCAGTTTAACTAAAGTGCAAACATCTTCCCAAATCGCCTCCAAGACAGATCGTTACCAACTGCAGAATGATGCCAGTGGAGGCCATCCACGTAAGTGACACGAGTTGAGCCCGAGGGATTGCTTGTGGCCTAGGTCACAGAGACGGGCGAGATGCACGGCGCTGGATTCACCCTGGCAGGCATTAGCGATTACACCTAGCTCATTTTTGACGCAGGCCCGGGGTGGGGGCAATCTTTTCACTTCAGGAACCCCTTCCCCCACCACACACACACACACACACAGATGGCAAAGCCGCTACGGGTCTGCCCCCTCTCCTTTGGTGGCTCCACTGGCTCACAGTGCATCGGTGTATTTGGGAGAACACAAGAGACAATTAAGCTCCACGTATTTATTATGAGAAATGAGTCAGGAATTTCTTGTTCCTTCCCGTGCTTTGCCAGAAAAACGAATCCCGAGCAGAGGGGGCTCTGATCCTAGACTCTGACTCCACACCCTTGATTGTGGATCAGGAGAGAGCAGGTGGTAGGTAAGAACCGGCCAAGCCATTAATCAGAATTCTACCCAGGGAGCTCTGCCAGGACATCCCCATGTCCAATTTAGTTTTGGGCTGGGATTTAGCGCAGCTCTGCAGTCTCTGAGGTCCCGGGTTCAATTCCCAGCACCGCAAAAATGGGAGAAGGACGTGGCAATCCACTCCCGAGGCAATCCTGAAACAGTCAGCCATTGAAAACCCTTCAACGGTTGCTATGAGTCGGACGTGACTTAACAGCACCTAACAACAACAACAATTCAGTTTTTACAGGTGGGGTGCTCTGCATGACACCCCAACCTCCTCTGACTGTCACTAGCCCTTCAATCCCACTCATTTAATGACGCCTTTTCACAGAAGGACTGTCCCTTTGTCAGCCACCTCATCACCCCCATCCCCAGAGTCCCGCTCCTCCACCACGTCCACCCAGCCGCATGGCAGAAGCCACACCCGTCAGAAGCTCCCTGCTCAGGGCTGGCTCTCTCCACTAAGTGCCTACTGCCACGTCTCCAAATCTGTCATTCTTAAGGACAGAGGAGAGGCAGAAGATGACTCAGGATCGCTACGACTGGACGATGTGTCCTGAGATCCTGAGTCAGTTGAATGCCCTGGAGCCTGTTTCCTTCCTCATCAGCTAGGAGGGTGGAACTAGAAGTCCTCCGCGCCCCATCAGGCTCTGACACCCACTGGGTCTTCCTATCACTGCTCAGTGCCCCACCCCCCTCACCTTCCAGCCACCCCATGGCAGGTGGGTGGGGAGAGACAGGCCTCTGGATTCACAGTGAGTTTCTGGAGGACAGCTGATCAGTGCAGATGAAACTTGGAACTCAGCAGAACTGAGCCCTGGGAGCCGGCAGGGAACTCAGAACGCACTGCCTGGACACTTGGCTGCTCAGTGCTGCCCCAAGATGAGACAGGGAAACGGCAGTGCAGGAGAGCTCACCAGCAGACACCAGGCCCAGCGCTCCTCCTAGGTGATTCCAGCAGGGCTAGAGCCAGACCTCAGGTTCCTCCCAATGACCTCCCCACCATTGCCGTAATTGGCGTGACAGGGCCTTGTTCCAGGTGTCAACCGCAGCTTTAAAAGAAATTACTCGATGTAAAATCAAGTCTTTCCAGAAGCAATTCTGAACTATAACCCCTTAATACTTACATTATTTATGATCAAGAGGTAGTAGAAAGAGATTTGATACTAAACCCTCTACCAACAAGAAACCTACAGATAAGGGACATTGTTTCCTGCTACCAATCGATCTCATGAATCTAGAAATCAGAAACCACCTTTTGAGGTGGGAGAAGGACCTGGCAGCCCACTCCCCAAAACAATCAGCCATTGAAATCCCTTTGAATAGCAGAGAAGCACTGACAGTAGTGCCTGGCATGGCACAGTGTTGGGGAATGTTTCAATCTGTTGCACATTGGGTCACTACGAGTTGGACACTGACTCGACAGCACCTAACAATAGCAACAACAGCCATTAGAGGCAATCACATGAAAGAACTTCCACCCCACCCCATATGGTCCCTGGGGATAAGCTCTCCTCTGTTAACCCACCATGATCCCTGGACATTTGTATATGTGTTTGCAGGTTTGCCAATCTGTCCTGAGAACCTGTAAAAGCTGAAGAACGGTTCTATTCATCTGCAAAATTTCAGTGTCATTGCCATAAATAGAAAATGGTTTATTTTACAGACTCAAGTGGTTCCTTAAAGTTCAATTTCATTTCCCATATGTGTGTAAAAAGCTTTTAGATTGAGTAATTCATTTCAATTATGTAAGCCAAAATGATCGTATTTTCTTCACTAACATAAAATTTTCTAGAAATATACTCACAGAGTAAAATATCATTCCCGACACGCACATTTAAGAATGCCAACATTCACTTTAGAGATGATTCTGCTCTCATAAGTGATCAGTCTTGACTCATTGAATCTCCCTACAAAATTCACGCAAGCCATTCAGAAAATTAGCCCTTGGGATTTTAAAGTGCACTAAGGACAAGGCATGCCTTTAATCTGAGCACTGGGGAGGTGGAGGATCCTGAGTTCGAGCCAGCTTGGGGCACAGAGTGAGTTTGAGGCCAGCCTGTTGTTGTTGTTGTTGTTGTTAGGTGCCATCGAGTCGGTATCCGACTCATAGCGACCCTCATGGGGTTTTCAATGGCTGACTGTTTCGGGATTGTCTTGGGAGGAGATTGCCAGGCCCTTCTCCCACTTTTGCGGTGCTGGGAATTGAACTCGGGACCTCAGAGACTGCAGTGCAGCGCTCTACCAACTGAGCTAAATCCCAGCCCAGCCTAGCCTACACAAAAAGACTATGTGTCAATAAAATAAAATAAAATAAAATAATTAAAGTACCATATATTCTTAATTATAATTCACACTTGTTAACAGTTTTGTTGTTGTTGTTAGGTGCTATGGAGTTGGTGTCCAACTCATAATGACCCTATGTACAACAGACAAAACACTATTGTCAGTGCTTCTCTGCTATTCATAGGGTTTTCAATGGCGGATTGTTTTTTGGGAGTGGGCTGCCAGGTCCTTCTCCCAAGCCTACAGCACCTGGTCTTTCCAGGTGGTCTCCCAGCCAAGGACTAACCAGGTCTGACTCTGCTTAGTTTCCATGGTCTGATGGGGTCAGCCACCACAGTGGTATAGCTGCAGGCATTTCAACAGTGTTAGAGGGTTAAAAAATTGGACGAGGATTGAAATCACATGTGGATTGGATTCTCCTTGAGAGAAATAAAGAGAGCTCTCCAGGGAAACCCACTCCACACGTGGCTCTAATCTGCATCAAATTTTCTGGTCCTCTAGAACTGTTAAAGACGTGGCGTTTAACTCAGGGGTAGAGAGCTGCTCTGCACTCTCTGAGCACCTGGGTTCGATCCCCAGCACCACAAAAACAGGAGAAGGCTGTGGCCACTCCTGAAGCAATCCCGCAACAATCAGCCACTGAAAACTCTATGAGGGGGCCAGGCGTGGTGGCGCACCCCTGTAATCCCAGCGGCTCAGGAGGCAGAGGCAGGAGGATTGCAAGTTCGAGACCAGAGGCAGTCTGCATAACTTAGCGAGACCCTGTCTCAAAAAGTGGAAAAAAAAAAAAAATGGGCTGAGGTGCAGCTCAGTGGCCCAGCACTTGCAGAGAATGCAGGTGCGAGGCCCTGGGTTCAACCCCCAATACTGCAAAAAAAAAAAAAAACCTCTATGAGGGTCACTATGAGTCGGATTCAACTCAATGACACCTAACAACACAACAACAACAAAACTGTGGAAAGGGTGCAGATTAGACTTAAGACTATACGGGTATGGTGAGGCACAGCACACAGACAGAACCTGAACCTGGAGCATCCGAGCATCTGCGTCCTCTCCTCCCAGCTCTACACTTGGCAACGTCTTGTGGGAAGACCTCTCTGAGCTAAGAGGAGAATGGTCAGTTGTCCGGTTCTCCCAGAGGAAGAAGCCAGTGCCCATGGCGGCTGCCAGTGTGAATCTGATGGCGAGGAGGCATCCGTGTGCCACCCGTGAGACACAGAGGCCCTGGCCAGGTCTTCCCACCTCCGCGAGGAGCAGGCTGTTACTTCCGGCTGTCTCCAGGCTGAGTTCCAGGAGCCCTTCAGCCCGGAGGGTGGCCTCGCCTCGTTCAGCCTCCAGCGGGCTGGGAGACACCCACCCAGTTCATCTTTGGGGTTCCCTGTGATCTGAGGCAGTGAGGACTCACTGCTGAGCGAGGCTGAAGGCTTAGCAAATTAAGCTGCCTTATCTTAATCCACCTGGAGCGTCCAGTAGGAGAAGGAAAAAGGAAGAATAGTTCCCCCACAATACAAACTAGATAGGAATCTGACATGGTCCTTTACAATCCCTTGACATCTTCACTTTTACAAAGGAGACATTCATGCCTAACCAGGATGGCCCCTTCCAGCTACGACTGTGCCCGTACTCATTCAGCCGGTAACTATTTTAAAAAGGCCTAATTCCAATATGTTTACAAGGTATTTATCTTCTTTTAATCCTTTCTGTTCTCCACAAGAATGACAATCTAAAGCAATGTAATCCGAAAACACTACCTTTAGCCACAGCAGGTATCTGATTACCCCAGCAAATGGTCACCTCTAAAACTGAGTTTGGGGGCTGGGATTTAGCTCAGTTGTTAGAGCGCCGCTCTGCAGTCTCTGAGGTCCTCTGATTCCCAGCACTGCAGAAATGGGAGCACGTGGCAACCCCAAAACAACCCCCCATTGAAAACCCAGAGGGTCTCCACTGAGTCAGACATGACTCGATAGCACCTAACAACAACAAAACTCATTTTAGCAAAGAAATAACTCGTTCCAACATTTTCCAGAAAGAAGGAAAGAGAAGAAACAAATCTCTTTTACCATGAGTTAATTGCCTACAAGACAGCCAAAGGTCGGCAGCAGATACCATAAAAGGCCCATAATTAGAATAACCAATAGGCAGACATCACCAAGTGAACACCAAATGGAAGATTCACCAATGCAGAGGCCATGCACGGCTGTCCTGCAGCCTCGTCGCCCCTGAGCCAGCAGCTTATCATCCACGTGGAGGAGGACTAAGCCTGTGGTCTCTTCCACACCCATTCACCAGCATGCAGGGTCTCCAAGCCTTCAAAGGACAGGAACGGCAGGCAAGGGGATCCACGAAGCATGCAGCTCTGTCGTGGACATCAGCCATGCTGGTTCCCCCCACCTCGTTCCCCTTCTGTAGACCCCCACATTTCATTCAGCTCCAAAGACATGACAACAAGGCCCGAGATCGAGGGATGTACCTGACTCTCTCTCCCCTCCAGAGGTGGTGGAATCTGATCGGCAAAACCAATCTTCCCTGGGTCACCCATAAAGGCACTAACCTCGTCCACGTTCTCAAAGGCGTTGATGACGTCGTATGGCAAGCAGGACAGGAGGTCAATCACAAACCATGTCTTCAGGTAGTTCATGCGGATAAGTTTGGGGTCAGAAATCACTTCCCCCGCGGGGCCCACGAAAGTGGTGTGAAAATTCAGCACGATGTCCACCAGGAAGATGACGTCCACGATGCTGTCCACCACCAGCCAGGCCACGTTGTTCTGCCTGGTTTTAAATGAGACGTTGTAAGGGACCAGGATGGCGGTGTAGAAGGTCAAGATCAAGATGATCCAGTCCCACGTGGTCTTAAAGACACAGTAGTGCAGGATGATGTGAGGGGGAGTCTTTGGTGCCTCCTGCTTGTACTGGGGAAGGATGTCAGAGCCCAGCTGCAGGACCTGTGTAGAGAGAACGGAGTTAGAATTTAATTGTAAACATCTAACCAGGTAGCGGGAGAAGGACCTGGCAGCCCACTCCCAAATGCAAACAGCCATTGAAAACCCTATGAACAGCAGAGAAGCACTGACAATAGTGGCACAATGTGGGGTAGTGTATATTCTGTCGCTATGAGTTGGACCCAACTTGATGGCACCTAACAACAACAACCAGTCAGCGTCTGTCACTGGCGAATACTCAAAACATTTCTATGGATCATTAGTTACAATAACAGGTGCTGGAGGAGTATGGGACAATAGGAGTAAGCATAATGACAGAAATAATCATATAAAAACAATGAAAAATTGTTATTTGGCCTACTAGGAGCCAAGCAGTGTACTAAATATTTCACATGCATTTATTACCTCGCCTGTTTCTAAACACATCTTTTAGTCAATA
>VMDO01002354.1:104236-136195 GCA_007922755.1 Pedetes capensis
AAAAAAAAAAAAAAAAAAAAAAAAAAAAAAAAAAAAAAAAAAAAAAGAAAGAAAGAAAGAAAAGAAAAAAAGAAAGAAAGAAAAAAGAAAAGAAAAATAAGAAAGGGGACCCGGGGGAGAGGGAGCAGTTCAGTGGTGGAGCACCTGCCTAGCTTTTGTGAGGCCCTGGGTCCACCCCTCAGTACTGGGGGGAAAATGAAAAGACAAAGCAAGCCAGCTGGGAATGCGTGACCCAGCAGCAAGCCTCTGGGGTTCCTTTTTGCCTCCTATGTTCTCAGACTTGGAGCTGAAGACACAGCAAGTTACAAAGGCAAGGTGAGGGGGAATGGTGTATCATATATAATGAGTGGAAAGAAGGGAGGAGGGGACCGGTGAGGGGGAGCAGGGGTCAGGGAAGTGGGGAGGAGAAGGGGAAACAATACAGAGAAGGGCAAGAGGGAGAGGAAAACCTCAAAATCTATGAAGCAACTTTATGAATACAGGGGAATGATGGTTCTGTAGGGCTGGGATTTAGCTCAGTTGGTAGAGCGCCGCTCTGTGGGCTCTCAGGTCCCAGATTCGATTCCCAGCACCGGAAAAATGGGAAAAGGATGTGGCAATCCACTCCCAAGGCAATCGCGAAACAGTCAGCCATTGAAAACCCTATGAGGGTCACTATGAGTCGGACACAACTTGATGGCACCTGACAACAACAACAATGATGGTTCTGTAAGAGACGTAAGAGCTGCATAATGGGTACAGCCAAAGTCTTATTACTCTGTACGCCACCAACATTCATAAAGAAAATTCAAAAAAATACCAAAGTGACCAGACCAAAACAGTCCCAATGGCTAGGGAGCCGGTGGCCTCAAAAGACAGCCTTTAGACAGTAACCGCTCAATAAAACCAAACACGACAGAAAGGCATGCAAGGGGACATAGCACGCCCGAGAAGGCCCGGTCAGGAGCCTGGGCTTCCGCACCACCCGGAAGCGCTGAGTCACCCCTGAGGACCGGCCCTGGGGAGGGCTCAGTGTATGCAGAGTGGCTGCGGGAGCTCCAAGCCCCCTGGCAGGAACAAGCGGGGGCTCCAGATGCCAGTTGGGGTGGGATGAGAAATCTGTTCTACCCCAACGCACTGAGATTTGGGGGGGTGTGCTCCCCCCGCCATGTAAATGTCAAAGGAACTCACTGAAAGCCAGAGCTGTAAATGGCGTCCAGAGCCCCAGCACACTCAAAATGCCCAGCTTTCCACTAAGACTCATGAAAAGAACCACGAAAATATCAAAATGAGTGAAACATAGTTAATCAATAGATGCCAACAACGCAATGACAGAGACCTCAGAAATACCTGACGAGCTGAGGCAGGAGGATCACAAGTTTGAGGGCAGAGGCGGTCAGCATAACTTAGTGAGGTTCTGTCTCAAGACAAAAATAAAAAATGAGAAAAGGGCTGAGGTTGCAGCCCAGTGGAAGAACTCTTCCGAAGTATGTGCGGGGCCCTGGGTTCAACCTCCCGGTAATGCACACACAAAAAAAATAAAAAGGAAAGAAGGAAAGAAGGAAAGAAGGAAAGAAAGAAAGAAAGAAAGAAAGAAAGAAAGAGGGAGAGAAGGAAAGAAAGAAAGGCAAAAAGAAAACTATATTTGACAAAAGATTCTTACACAGCCATCATAAAATGCTTTAAAAAGTAAATGTGACACATGCAACCTGAATGTATGGAACGCATTCCACACCTTAAGTATAAAGAGATAATGTTGTTGTTAGGTGCCGTCGAGCTGGTATCCGACTCATAGCAACCCTCATAGGGTTTTCAATGGCTGACTATTTGGGGATTGCCAGGCCCTTGTCCCATTTATGGGGTGCTGGGAATTGAACTCGGGACCTCAGAGACTGCAGCGCAGCGCTCTACCAACTGAGCTAAATCCCAGCCCCATAAAGAGATAAACCATGTCATTTTTAGGGACTCCTATAAAGAAAGGGCCTGCAGCCAGAGCACTGTGGCATCTGATCCCATCAGATCTCAGAAGCTAAGTAGGATTGGGCCTGGTTAGTCCTTGGATGAAAGACTGCCTGGGAACACCAGGTGCTGTAGGCCTGGGAGAAGGACCCGGCAACCCACTCCCAAAAAACAATCTGCCATTGGAATCTCTATGAATAGCAGAGAAGAACTGACAATAGTGTTTCTCCTGTTGTACGCAGGGTCAATATGAGTCAGATACCAACTCGATGGACCTTAACACCAACGTAAAGAAAGAGAGATTATGACGGGATACCACCCAACAAAACAAGCAAACAAAAAATGGAAAGGAATGTGACAATAATGATTGCCTATTTCTTTGATGTGAGAGGAATCCTACAGAACTTGTGTGGTCAACCAAAGCTTTTATGTGGAAGCTTCGAGAGGGTTGCATGGTGATTTGCGAAAGAGGCATCCCAGGGGGTTGCAAACAGGTGCCTGGTTCTTCTACCGAGACGCCATACCAGTCCACACCACGCGGAGCATGCACCAATTTTTGAGCAAAAATGGCAGGACCCTTGGGCCCCACCTTCCCCAGTTACTGGATCTTGCCCCTTGTGATTGTTTTTCTGTTGGAAAAATCCTCAAAGGGAAATGTTTTGCTGATGTGGAGGGGTGAAACAGAAGATGACAGAAGCAGGGAAAGGCATCAAAATCAAGGAGCTCAAAACCTGCTTTGAGCAGAGGGTGTTTTACACCAAACGGGGTGAGTACTTTGAGGGTGACTAAAATCGGAAGGTGTAAAATACCTGACTTTTTATAAATAAGCTTCAGATTTGGGTGGGAGGTCTTCCCTTGTATATGATTTGAGATAGATATTTTACAGCACTATGTTTGCCTCAGGGCATCTGATCCCCAATTGTCATAGAGAATGGCAGTTGCAAAGAAAAGAGAAACAAGGGTCAAATGCAAATTAAGAAAACAGAGGGAAGCCAGGCGTGGGACACAGGCCTGGAATCCCAGTACTTGAGAGGTTGAAGCAGATTGATAGCTGCAGGTTTGAGGCCAGCTTGGTCTACACAGCAAGTTCCAGGATGGTTGGTGCTACACAGTAAGACTGTTGAAAGGGAAGGAAGGGAAAGAAAAGGAAAGAAAGAAAGAAAGAAAGAAAGAAAGAAAGAAAGAAAGAAAGAAAGAAAGAAAGAAAGAGAGAGAAGGAAAGAAGAAACAAACAAAGAAAGAAGAAACAAAGAAGAAAGAAAGAAAGAAAGAGAGAGAGAAAAAGTAAAGAGAAAAGAAGGAAGAAGGAAGGAAGGAAGGAAGGAAGGAAGAAAACTTTATTCCTCATAAGTAGAGATGCAAAAATCCTTAATAAGTAGCAGCAAATATAATTCAAGAGCATTTAAAAGGAATGATCAAGGAAGAATATTCCATCAGTGCAAAGCTATCTCAATATTTGCAAGTCAATCAATATAACTTGCCACATTAACAGGTTAAAAAAGAAATATCACATGATCATATCAACTGATACAGAAAAAGCATTTGACAAAATTCAACACTCATTCAAGATATTAAAAACCTCTCAGAAAAAAAAAAAAAAAACTCTCAGAAAAAACCAGGAATAGAGAGGAATTTTTTAAACCTGACAAAGGACGTTGTTGTTGCTGCTGTTGGTAGATGCCATCTGACAAAGAATGTTGTTGTTGTTGTTGTTGTTGTTGTTGTTAGGTGCTGTCGATTCGGTATCCGACTCATAGTGACCCTCTGTACAACAGGGGAAACACTATTGTCAGTGCTTCTCTGCTGTTCATAGGGTTTTCAATGGCAGATTGATTTTTGGGAGGGGGTTGCCAGGTCCTTCTCCCAAGCCTATAGCTTCTGGTGTTCCCGGGCGGTCTCCCCATCCAGGTACTAACCAGGTCCGACCCTGCTTAGCTTCCGAGATCTGATGGGGTCGGATGCTGCAGGGCTACGGCTGCAGGCTGACAAAGAATACCTACCCCAAAAATCCCTACAGCTAAATATATACTTAATGCTGAAAGATTGATTGCATTCCTCTTAAATGAGGAGTGAGGCAAGATATCAGCCCTTACCACTCTTATTCAATACTGCAGTGCAATAAAGGAAATAAAAGGTACCCAGATCAGAATGGAAGAAATACAACTCTCCTGATTTATAAATGACCTAAGGGACTACATAGTACTGAATCCCCAACAAGCTATATAAAAACTTCTAGAATTGATTGGTGAGTTCAGCAAGGTCTTACAACATTATTGTTGTTAGGTGTTGTCAAGTCGGTGTCCAACTCGTAGCGACCCTACGTACAACAGACGAAACACTATTGTCAGTGCTTCTCTGCTATTCATAGGGTTTTCAATGGCGGATTGTTTTTTGGGAGTGGGTTGCTGGGTCCTTCTCCCAAGCCTACAGCACCTGGTGTTCCCAGGAGGTCTCCTACTCAAGGACTAACCAGGTCCAACCCTGGTTAGCTTCCAAGATCTGATGGAATGGGACATCACAGTGGTACAACTGCAAGAACCATACAAGATAAGCATAAAAAAAGCATTCTATTCCTGTATAATAGAAATGAACACCAAAATGTTTCACTGCCATTTATAACCACTCCAAATATACTTAGCTGTAAATATACCAAAACATATGCAGAACTTGAATGCTAAAACCAAGATGTTGATGAAAGAGATAAAGGAAATGGGGAGCCATACTGTGTTCGTAACTTGGAAGACTCAACACACTGACAATATCAGTTCTCTCCAAACTGACATACGAGTTTAGCACTATTCCTATCCAAGTGCTCACAGAGTTTTCATAGATATATATGTACAAGATTATTCCTAAAATTTACATGGAAAGGCAAAGGAATCAGAACAGCTAAAACAATTTCGAACAAGAAGAATTAAAGTGGTTCAAACTCATCAAATTATGTACCTTAAATATATCCCGGCTTTTGGATGGTTTGGGTTGGTTTGTCTTCATTTTTAGTTTTTTTGATGTTGTTTTGTTTTGTTTTGTTTTGTGTGTATCAATTATACCTCAATGAAGCTTTTAAAATAAGGAACAAAAGTGGGAGGAATCAGTGTGGCTGATTTCGAGACAATGCATCGCTATAGGAATTAAGACTTTACGGCATCAGCAGAAGAAAGGACATGCAGATTAATGGAACAGAGCAGAGAATCCAAAAACAGACCCACGCAATGTGGAGTACGACTGTCCCACCCTGGCACCCAGTCCCTGCCAATCTCGGAAGGTAAGCAAGGTTGGGCCTGCTTAGTCCTTAGATGGGAGACAGCCCGGGAATACCGGGTGCTGTAGGCATGGGAGAAGGACCTGGCAGCCCACTCCTGAAACAATCAGCCATTGAAAACCCCATGAATAGAAGAGAAGCACTGAAATCATGCCTGGAATGGCACAGTGTTGAGGAGTGTTTTGTCTGTTATATGAAGGGTCTCTATGAGTTAGACTCTACTCAACGGCAACCAACGACAACAACAACAATCCACAATACATAACCTCAAAACTCAGCCATAAGAAAGAAAAAATCTGATTAGAAAATGAGTAAGGGGCATGAACAAATATTTCATCCAAAAGGATACATGGCAAATAAGCACATCAATGAAATGTTAGACATCATTAGCCATTAGAGAAACACATTAAGACTACAATTTGCTGTATTACTACACCCCTCTTAAAATCGTTAAAATAAAAAATAGTAGGGGAAATACTAAGTGGTGGTGGAAAGGAGATAAACTAGATCTCTCACATATTGCTCGTAGGAATGCAAAATCGGACAGCCTCTTTGCAAGACTTTGGTGGCTTATTATATCACATGTGCAACTACCATATGGCCTGGCAATCATACTTTTAGGCATTGATTCCCAAAGAACACGAACACTCATGTTCACCTGAAACCCCTGCCTGAATATTTATAGCAGCTTCCTTCATAACAACAAAAACGCTAACAGCTCAAATATCCTTCAACAGATGAAGGGTTAAACAAACTGTGATAGCTCTACACCAGAAAATACCAGCCAGCATCAAAAAGACATAAACTACTGACACCTGCAACAGCCTGAAAGAATCTCCAGAGATGGAAAGCACCGGTTCCCAAGGCTGCACCCCTAGGGTTCCATTTACAGAACATTCTTGAGACAACGAAAACCACAGGAAGAGAGCAACTGAGCGGTGTCCAGGGCTGCACGAGGGAAGAGGACAGGGCGGAGGTGTGCACACCGGATCGCCTTGTATTGCTTCTTGCACTTCTGTGTGATTACTTGGTTATCTCAAAATAAGAAGTTTAATTTTAAAAAAATCAACCAAATGTAGATGAAGTATGAATAATAAGGAAGAGGACCTGTGCATTCAGCCAAGGGAAAGGCAGGGAGAAAAAAGGAAATGAGTTCTTAGGGGCTCACTGTATGTCTGAAAGACATAGTCAGGGTGGTAAGACTATTCAGCAAGAACTCTAAAGAGCCACCAGCAAGCAGCCATCTGCTGATTGCAAACGGAGGTCGCCCAGGGCTTCATACACCTTGGTAACCAACCCTCCGGAGGAAATGTCCTTCCCGGGACAAACGGCCATTTCTGTGACTGTATGGTGTAATATGCAATTGTTTCTAAATGGATTTCCATGTGGGTTTTTTCTAGGACACCATTAGGCTCTGCCTGAGTTAATGGTGTCCCCCTGTCTCCCCCAAATGCCAGGCTGACCACAGATTCTCCTGCTGTTGCTATTCCTACAACATGTACTCGAAGACGGATTGGTGGAGGTGTGAAGCTGAGAAGGGAGGGTGGAGGGGGATTTTTGTTCAGTTTCTCTCTTTCCCTCTCTGGGATTCAGAATCTCATGTTCCATCCACAGGTACTGGCATTCCAGAAGTAGATGTTAATGCCAGGACATTTGGCCAAAGTGATAAATGCTCTTTCCAAGCCTCTAGGTGAAAGGCTATGAATAGTTCCCACAAGATCAAGATTTCAGAGTCTGGCTTAAGATCCTGTATATATTTCATTCTGATATGAACTCTTAGCATTACGATGACACTATGGAAAACAGAAATGAGATAGAAATTCTGCAGAGAAAATGCTTTATTACAGAAAATCAATACCCTTGCAAGCAATTCCCAGACCAAAAGAGCATTTTGCAACTAGTGACCTACCTGGCTCCAATAGTTTTTGTGTAGTGTGGTAATAAATGACTGATTATTCATATTGATCAGAAAGATTCCCATGAGATTGACCGCCTTCTTCCTCAAGAAATGAATGTGGAAATGGATCAGACTAGGAAACCAGGTAATAACTTCACTCTGTCCAGTTCCCTGACACCTGTTTGGGGAACAAAAGCTTTTTCCCAGTCTCTCAGCGGATCATAATCTGGACGATGGTTATTGTCCTCCAAAAGGAGGGACTCTGGGTACAGAGTCAGAACAGAGAGATGCAGACCTTGTCCAGCTACAGGTGTGGGCCTGTGTTGGATGCTTAGCGATGCCCAAAAGCTTTGCAGAGAAACTGTGCTTCACCCAGTGTGGAGATGGGGCACCCCTGGAAAGCGAGCTGGCCTAGCGGTCCTGGAAACCACGACTTGGTCCTCTCCCCCGTTTCTTTTCAACCCCTATCAAGATGAGCATGTGAATCCACTTTCTTCCTTTGGTCATTCTGCCATAGAAGCTTCCAGAGGCAGAAAGCTAGAGGCCCCCCAGGATGCACTTCCTAAGAGTGGGCTGGCGTCTGTCCTAGCAGCCCAGCCAGACCGGGAACTCCCAAAGGCAAATGCTATTTCTCTTTGTGTGACGTCTCTAACTCACTCTCGCCCCTCCCCTCCCCATGCAACAGCCAGTGCCAGGCTTCGAGGCAGGAAGGGCTCATTACAGGCTTTTAGTGGAGAAGCCAAGAACGCTCATCTCTGACACTGATTCTGGAAGGAGAAGAGAGTTAGGGTTTTTCTCTCAATGAAGAACAGGAAAATCAGACGGACGGATCCATCACGTTTCTCCAGCCCTTCCCCTTCCCAAGTCCTCCGTTGCGTTTTTGAATGCTGATAATCACCCTGGGAGGGAGCTCTGCAGATGGAAAAAGGAGGCGAAGTGAGTCACCCTGAGTCACACAGGGGTGAGTAAGCAGAGGCGCTGTGAGGAGACGCCAGGCTACCGGCTCCAAGGCTCCGAGTCTCACCACGGATCCATCTGCACAGATTGCCCTTCACAGCACAGTGACACACGGCAGCCCACCTCACTCACGCCCTCGTGGGATGCAGAGGCTGGCATTCTGCTTATTCACAGATTGGAGAAACAGACTTCAGAGGGTCTATTTGCTCACAGACACAGTGCAGATTACTAACAGGACCTCCAGCCCTAGTCCAGCTTCCTAACTCAACGCTTCCTTCGCTTGTGCGCTAAGTTTTGATAAACCCCTTCCTATCTACAGAAGCTCTGGATGACACCACGTGCCATCCTGCCATTTCTGAGACACCTCCTGTCAGAGACACACTCTCCCACTGTGAGCCTCCTCTAGCATTCCCAATTCAAGCCCTGACACACAAGCCATCCTGGCCAGTGCCTGTCTGTCTGTCATATGAGGTCCTGCCCTGGTCCCCCAATCCATGTCTAGCTAGATTAAGAAAGAAGTGAGAGTAACTATGCGAGGTCAAGAGAACGTGGCCATGTGCTTGTAATGTCTTACTCTAAGCTCTTAGGTCCTGATTTTTGTTACACCTCTCTCTTAGTTCATGTTTATGGCTTATGAATCATGAAAATAAGCAGAACTACAGTGAGATTCCTGCATCTTCCAGCGGTCATGTATCTTCAAACTGGCCGCCCGCCTCACCCCCTTCCTCGCCCTGGTCTCACAGAGGGGGTGTCCTCTCTGCCCGTGGCCAGTGCCTCCTGAGTCCTGGGCCTCATCCCTCCACCATCTCCTCAAGGGCTTCGTACCCACTCCTGCCTCAGATTCCTTCCCTCTTCTTCCCTTCAAACTCCCTTTGGACACGGACTCATCCCATCAGCCTTTTTAGACGTAAATCAACTCCCTTTCTCTCCTAGCTTCCGGTGCTGTTTCCCTTTACAGCCAGGCTTCTTGAAGAGAAGTCTAAGTACAGCGTCTCCACTCACTACCCCTCAGACTGCCTTCCTCACACCTCAATCTGCCACATGCCTTCACTCCTCACACAACCGCCATTGTTAAGGTCACCGACGATCTCAATGTCGCCCAATCCGTCGGACCCCTCCATTCTCATCTCTCTCTGTCACGCACACACACAGAGCAGCATTTCAGTGACTTCTTCCGTTCCTTCTTCTTGCAACGCTCTCCTCGCCTTGCTTCCTCAAGGCCACTCTTTCCAGCGCTGGCACCACAAAGATGTGCAGCTCAGCTCTCCCTTCAAGAAAACCACCAGAACAAATCCATCAGGAAGGCCTGTTGCTTCTGTTGCCAGATAAACGCACCGAAGGCCGCACTCTATTCTCCAGCTCACTCCTACAACACCTCCTTACGGGTCACCTTCCCTTAACATTTTAAGTACACAATTCAGTATTGTTAACTATGGACACCATGTTGTACAGTAGATCTCTAGGACTTATCCTTGCTCTAACCAAGCCTTTGCACCCTTTGACTAAAACCTCCACATTTCTCCCTCCCTGCAGCCCTTGGCAACCACCTTTCTATTCTCTGCGCTATGAGGCTATTTTAGATTTCCCGTATAAGAGCTATTATGTGGTATCTGTCCTTATCTGTCTGCATTATGTCATTTACCGTAATGTTCTTCCAGAATCATTCATGCTATTGAAGACAGCAGGATTTGACTCTGTTTTAATAGAATTTTACTGTAAGTACAAGTATACAATGAAGTATTTTCGTTACCCACTCATCCATCAACAGACATTTAGGTTGCTTCTGCGTCTCGGCTATTGCAAATAAAGCTGCAACAGACATGAGCATGTAAATATTGCTTTAAAGTACTGATTTCAATTCCTTTATATAATGCCTAACAAAAATATGATATCAAGAATGTCTACATCAAGCACCATATAGACAGAGGAGGACACGTTATGTCTTAGGGCCATATCCCATGTCCTCCCATGAAGAAATTAAAAGCAGAGTCCACACAGACCATTTCACATCAGGAAAGTTTTTGGCAGATGCACTTCCCCAGGTGTGCGATATTATGTTATTGGTTATTATTTATCGAGTACTTGCTGAATGCCATATTGAGAGCTAATAAGCCCTTTATGGACCTGAGTTCATTTAATTCTCACAACTCCATGAGGTACCTACTACAACTATAAGAATCTAAGGCTTGGAAAAATAACTTACTTTGACCAAGGCCACAAAGGTTTTAAGTGGTGCAGCTAGCACTGAAATCCTTGTCACATATAACTCCAGAGTCTTGCTTTTAACACTTATTTTCCCAAGCAGGTCTAGACTGAGTATGTTCCACACAAAGTACAAATTAGTCCTTAGACAACCGTGTGAGGTGGATACTGGTGTCCATTTTACAGGTAAAGAAAAATTACTCCAGAGAGGCTAGATTGCCAAAAACCACAGAGCTAATTAAGTGTTGAAGCTAAGATTGAAACCCAAGTCAAATTCACTAACCAATGGAAATAGGATGCAAGCCACAAATGTGAGTCACTGTTAGAGAAGTGAAGGAAAACAGGTAAAATTCATTAGAATAATATTTCCCCCAATAACATAGCTTGTTGTTGTTAGGTTGAGTTTGTGTCCAACTCATAGCAACCCAATGTACAGCAAAGTAAATACTATTGTCAGTGCTTCTCTGATATTCATATGCTTTTCAATGGCTGGTTGATTTTTGGGAGTGGGTTGTCGGATCCTCCTCCCAAGCCTATAGCACCTGGTGTTCCCAGGTGGTCTCTTATCCAAGTACTAACCAGGCCCAACCCTGCTTAGCTTCTGAGATCTGGCGGGTTAGGATGCCCAGGGTTACGGCTGCAGGCTATAACATAGGTTAGTATATCCAAAATATTACGCCTAGACATAATCAACATATGAGGTGAGGTGACTAGTGCGATATTTTTATATTCTTTCCTTCACACTGTTTGAAATTTGATGTGTCCTTCCTAGCTACTGTGCCTCTCAATTCAGAAAAGCCAATCTCGGCTGTTCGATAGCCACATATGCCCAGCAATACCACGTCGGGCAGCACAGGTCTAAATCATGGGGGTTAAACCACACCCCAAGAATATCCTGAATTAGGTTCAACGATGTAAGGATGACTCTCAAAAGCAGGTTTGCAATGGCTACACTATGCACACCCCAGGCCAAAAAAAAGTGGGTTAAGAAAATTCGAACTGCAGGCATGTGTGTTATATAAAAAACATGTGAGACATTGGGAGGTAGAAGCCAGCAGGACTTGTCATAAAACAATGGGGCAGCTGGGGACCCTATGGGAGAGGGGCTGCAAACCCAGTGAGCTAATCAAGACGTAGCTTTGGCAGGCTTAATCCAGCCTGGGAGCCTTGATCTCGGCTTCACTGCCGATCCATCTCAGGCAAGACAAAAACTCCACGTCTTAGTTTCCTGCCTTGAAAAATGAAGTCAATATAACTGACACCAAAGAGACTATGAAGATCAAATCAGAATACAGATGTGGACGCAGATGCGCGTTCATTTATCTGTAATATTCTGAACACTGAGTCAGTTCTCAAAAACTAGTATTGTATGCAACTAAGAGAAGATCCTGTGTTGAGCTGCACCACCCTGGCGTCGGCTGTCATCAGATCTCAGAAACGAAGCAGGGTTGGACCTGGTTAGTACTTGGAGGGGAGACAACCTGGGAATGCTGGGTGCTACGGGCTTTGGCAAAGGACCCAGCAGCCCATTCCCAAAACAATCCTGAAACAATCAGCCATTGAACACCTTACGAAGAGCGGAGAACTGACATAGTGCTGGGCATGGCACAGTGTCAGGGAATGTTTTATTCTGTTGGACGTAGAGTCACTTATGAGTCGGATCCGACTCGATGGCACCTAATAACAACAACAACAAATATTAGGCTGGGCACCATGGTATATGCCTATAATCCCAGTGACTTGGGAGGCTGAGGCAGGAGCATCCCACAGTTGAAGCCAGAGGCAGCCTGTGCAAATTAGTGAGAACCTTGTCTTAAAAATAAAAATATTTTTAAAAAGGGGGGCTGCAGTGCTGTTTAGTAGTGGAGTGCTTGCCTAGCATGCTTGAGGCCCTGGGTTCAATTCCACAATAACTATTCCCCAAGGAAGAAAGAAAGAAAAAAGGGAGGGAGGGAAGAAGGGAAGGAAGGAAAAGAAAGAGAAGAAAGAAAGAAAGAAAGAAAAAAAGAAAGAAAGGAAGGAAGGAAGGAAGGAAGGGAGAGAAAGAAAGAGGAAGGAAGGAAGGGAGGGAGGGAGGGAACAGAAAATGGTAGGTAAAACTAGCCTCAAAGCTTCTATGGACCTTTCTATTCTAATCAGAACAGTCATTGCTTATGTGTCTGTGGACAGCTGGCCACTAAAAGTTGTCCACAGGAGCTTAGCTTAGAACAAAAGCGAGATGGGTAAACAGATTGCTAAAATATAACGCAGCAAGCAGTAAGAGATGCTCATGCAGAAGAACTTTAATGAGAGAGGGAAGGCAGCAGCAAGCTGGCCTGGGTGGTCAGAAGAGACTTAGGTGGCGGTGACCACCCAGCCCTCCCTCGAGGGACAAGCCACAAGACAGACAAAACTCACACGGACTCTCAGCGTTGGCAGGCAGGGCGTGCAAAGCCTCCAGCTCCAAAGGCCAGCGGTGCAGGGCTTCGTTGAGAGGGGACGAGGTGTGGGCTGAAGCTTGGGGGAGGGCAGCCTTTCGCTGTGCTTTGAGGGGACTCAAGAAGGCGACATTGGGGATGGAAGCTGAGTTAAGGAATGGCGGGGTTCCTTGCATGGGGCACACCGGTAGGAATCCTAAGCAGAGGAGGCTGGTGACAGATGAGATCTTGCTGAGGACAGCTCTGGACACCAGAAGGACCGCCACGACCGCCAAGGGCCTCCAGGACAGACAGACGCAGGCCTGTGCCAGCCCTGGGCAAAGCTGTGGGCACATGTGTGAGTCTTGGACCGAAGACCTGGCCAGTCCACCATGGCCAGAGAGGAGTTGGCCGCCTGGAGGTCACTGCCTCTCAGCAGGATCTGTCATCCCCCCAGGTCACGCGGACAGCAAAGGAGTCCAACACACAGACCCGCCTTCTTGAGAGCGGCCCACGGGTCTCCCCACTGCACCCACCAGTTGGCGTCATTGGTCACTGAAAGGCACAGATCAAATGCCGTCCACAATCATCTGGACCACATCACCCCCTCCACCTCAAACACCATCCCCCCCACCCCCGTGTGCTGAGGAAACCTGTGTTGTCTACACCCTCACCTAGCCACGCCCACCCGGGTACCCGTATGTTCCTTTATTTCCCCCCAGTACAGCTTCAAAAAGCTCCCCAGTTTATAAATGACTTGGATTTTTATGATGGCAAAGTGACGAAAAATGCAGTCCCCACATCAAAGCGAAAGGAAGAGTGGAGCGTTAACAAAAGCCGGGTGGAGCTCGGTCACCAGGCAAAGCCGGATTTGGAGTTTCAGGCATCCCGAGCCAAGCAAGTACTTAATTCCTCTCATAAACACCGTCCCCCATAAACTGGACAGGTGCTATTTTTAGGGCTTTTTCCATGATGCATTTGGTCTTTAATGGAAGAAATAAAGGCAGGGGGAAGCGACTAAGCATATTCACCCGTAGGCTTTGCCACAGTGGGGCCCCAACCCACCTGATACCCTCACCAATGAAATCTCATCGTAAAACACAACTGGGCAACAATCATGGTTGCTTCCTGTCTCAATATTTTGTTTTGAAACCTTTAGTTACATCTTTACAATTTAGGATTATTAAGAATTGGAGGCGCAGCAGAAGCACAGAAGGTTCCCGTCATTGTATCAAGTCGGGCAGTGTTCCATTATCCAGGATCACGACAGACAACACACTCGAGGGAAGGAGGGGGTTCATGTGCAAGGCAGCCAGCATCTACTGACGACCTACTAAGTGTCAGGCTCTGGGCTCTTCCCGATTGCTTCCCTTCTTCCTTCATTCACGTAGTGAACATTTACCAAGCCCTTACAATGTCTCAGCACCACGTTGGAAGGTAAGGACAGGTGTACGCCCGGCAGACGCCTCTCTGCCCTCATGGACCTTTCAGCCACTGCAGAGGCAGATACGGAGCACAGCATCCCAGTCACTGACTCTCAAACAGGAAACTGTCCTTGCAAGAGGAGCTTCTGACACTGATGCCCAGCTGGCCCTGGGGGGCAAGGCCGTGGTGCAGGCCTCACAGAGGCCCTGTGATATCTGCACGGAGACTTGAGGAGAGGCTGGGAAGCAGGCCCGCCAGGAAGGTGGAGCGAGAGCTTCCAGGCCAAAGGAGGGCATGTTCTAAGGCCCAGGGGAAGCGAGCGCTTGACACAAGTGAGCCTCCTGGCTGACGAGGAGAGCAGGGTGGAGGCTGCCAGATGAGCTGGAGGGGTGAGCTCTACCCTACAGTCACCAAGTAAAAATGTAAATTTATCCAGGGAAGCAACAAGAAGACGTTAAAGGATTTGCAAGCAGGGGGTAATTAGATCAAACTTGTCTTTTAAAGTACCACAAATCCTCACCACAAATGTTTAGGGTAGGTAATATCCTTATTTCAGGAGGACAAGGAAGGATTAATGAGGCTAAGTCACTTTTACAAAGTCACATGGCTGGAATGCAGTGGAGTTGTGGAGAAGGATTTGGGTCAGTCTGACTCCAAAGCTCTTTCTCTTTCCACTACATCATCCTTCCTCTCACGGGAAAAAAAAGAAGAAGAAAAGAATTTTTTAAAAAAAAAAGGAAGAAAGGAAAAAAGCTGCAGAAAATCCCTAAGCCTGATTATTTATGACTTTTTTACCAAAATCAAGTGCAGAGTTGGTCCTTGGCGTCACTTGAACAGTTGCATTTTTTGCTTCCTGAATTAAGGAAGTGAATTTTGTTAAGATATAATAATCATGTACACAAAACAACATCCTAGGAAAAATGAGCAGAGAATTCCCCAAAACTCCATCCCTCAGACAAGAGAGGGATAAACTGATGGAACCCCATGGTCCCATGCACACAAGCGCCACAGTGATAGGGCTGCAGGACTGACATCGCACAGGGCATGCCCTAGGCTAGGTAAAACTGGAGGGAACTCTGGCCCCTTTCTAGCTTCTTCTTCGCTCTCTTGGTAAATCCACATCCATGTCTTGGATGCCTTCCCCCCACCCCTGCCTGCATGTATTTCTAAACATGTACTTAATAAACTCTATAACTCTGTTTCACTCTCTCTGACTCATTGAAATTCTTTTCTGTGATGAAGCCAAGGTCTCAATTAGGGGAACTCCTCAGGCTAGGGGGCCAGGCTGAGCTTTACCTCTCTGCTGAGCTGCTAGGGACAGAGCCATTTAATCATTGTATTTTCTCCTTGCTAGAGTTTAGCTCGGGCTGGGATTTAGCTCAGTTGATAGAGCGCCGCTCTGCAGTCTCTGAGGTTCTGAGTTTGATTCCCAGCACCATAAAAATGGGAGAAGGATGTGGCAATCCACTCCCAAGGCAATCCCAAAACAATCAGCCATTGAAAAGCCTAAAAGTAGCTAAGAAGCACTGACATAGTGCTGGGTATGGGACAGTGTTAGGGAATGATTCGTCTGTTGTACACAGGGTCACTATGAGTCAGACCCGACTTGACAGCACCTAATAAGAACATTTTTCCCCTCACACTAAAAAGCCAAGTGAAGTCATCCATTATCAGACTGAATTCTGTGAAATTCACACACACACACACACACACACACACACACACACACACACAAAAGATGCTCTTCATTCAAACATGAATTAAAATCATTAAGACTGAGTAAAATAGGCTGGCGCAGTGGCACATGCCTGTAACCCCAGTGACTTGGGAGGCAGAGGCAGAAGGATTGTGAGTTTGAGGCCAGAGGCAGCCTGTGCTATTTAGTGTGATCCTGTGTCAAAATAAAAAGTAAAAAATGGGCTGAGGATGCAGCTCAGTGGAAGAGCACTTGCCTCGAAGGCATGAGGCCCTGGGTTCAACCCCACTCCCACACACATAAGCAAGAAGACTGAGTAAAATAACTGATAGCATTGAATACACTAATGGTGATGGAAGAAAGAAAGTAGCATTTTTTATTAATTACTGGACTATACAAACTGGTTCAATGTTGTTACTTTGAATTTTCATAGTTTCTACTCAGTTTTAAATGTCCATGTCCTCTGTCTCCTCATTTTCCTTCTAGTCATCTGTCATATTCATGTGGCATGAGGGTTTAGAGTGCTGGTAGTTAACACAGTGGACAAAGTAATACGGGTAACTTTGGAAATCAATATGGAGATACCTCAGAAAACTGCAAATAAAGCTGCCATATGGCCCAGCTATAGCACTCCTCGGAATCTACCCAAAGGGAGACGAGTTGTCATACCACAGAGACGCCTGCACCTCCATATTCAATGCAGCACTCCTCACAACAGCAAGGATATGGAGCCAACCAAAGTACCCATCAACAGAAGAATGGATAAAAAAATTATGGTACATATACACAACGGAATACTACTCAGCAATAAAAAAAGTAAAATAATGTTACTTGCAGCAACAGGGATAGAACTGGAGAACATCATCTTAAGCGAATGCACACAAGCTCAAAAAGAGAAATACCACATGTTCTCACTCATGTGTGAGAGCTGAATCCTACGTAAAGGAAGAAAAAATCCTATATATAAATTGATATATAAAAAATACACAATTAAACTTAGCAAAGAAGGGACTATATAAAGAGTAGAAAGGAGGAGGGTGGGAACTAGCAGAGGGAAGTGAAGATTGGGGAAGATGGGCTGGGGAGGAGGGTCAATGCAGAGGGTTGAAGGGGGACAGGATGATCTCAATGTAAACAGCGTAACCTCATGAGTACATTGGAAAAACAGGGGAACATAACCCAAATATGCATGTGAGTTTTACTACATATTAGCCATAAGGCTCCATAAACTTTGTGGGTTGATGAAAGTGTTGCCAGAAGCGAGAAAAAGCCAATGCTGTATACCTCTGTACCTCCTCATCATCTACTAATAAAGGGAGAGTTTAAAAAGTAAATAGTGCCATGCACAGTGGTGCACGCTTGTCATCCCAGCAGCTTGGGAGGCGGAGGCAGGAGGATCACAAGTTGGAGACCAGAGACAGTCCACATAATTTAGCAAGACCCTGTCTCAAAAAGCCAAAAAAAGGGCTGGGGATGCAGCTCAGTGGTCCAGCACTTGCAGAGCATGCAAGCGTGAGGCCCTGGGTTCAACCCCCAGTACCATAAAAATAAATAAATAATGTAATAAAATAAAATAAAAAAGTAAATATGGGTAAACTGTCCCTTTATACAAATACATTGAAATGCTACTTCAAAACAAAACATTTAAACATATATATGGATGTTCACAACCCCAGGTACCAGAAACATAACAGGAACTCAAAACCAAGCAACCTGAAGGGGTTGAAACCAAACGGCCCAGGAGTTTTCCAGAAGCAGTGGTTTACCAGAAGCAGGTTTGTATGGAGGCAACAGGAGGGGAAACTCTGCTTTTGCTGAGCTGACAAAGGTCTGCCCTCCCAGAGGAATGACATAAATCCTCTACCTCATACCTCAGAGACAGAAAAAAGGAACGGGTCACCTGTCTGGACTTTTGGGTGCAAAAGGTCACTGCGAGAAATTAAGACCCCAAGTCTGTGCCATGACTGGGTGGCGAGCAGGAATTCATGCTGTTCACAGGATTGGGAGCCCCGGGGCTGAGGCTTTTATGGAAAACGTGGTCTGACCACATGGGACTTCATGGTACGTGGCGCTGATAAACTCAGCCACCTCCTTCAAACATCTCCCCGAGGGGGACCCAGCAGATTCCAGCCGAAAAACCCAGTAAATGAGCTCAACACCAAAGGAAATGAAACAGCAACAGAGAAGATGCAAATATACCCAAACTTCTAAACCCCCACGTGGCTGTCAGCTTGTGCTGTGGGGGCTTGCATGTTGCTGGGATGCTGAAAGCTGTGCCACCAGGATCTCAGATACCAGCAGAGTCATCCTTGGTAAACAGGTTTCAGCTGAGCTTCCAGAATAAGACAGACTAGGGAGAGGGACCTGGCAGCCCACTCCTGAAACAATTAGCCACAGAAAACCCTAGGAACAGCAGAGAAGCACTGACAATAGTGTTTCCCCTGTTGTATGTAGGGTCGCTATGAGTCGGATACCAACTCGACGGCACCTAACAACAACAACAACACGACGAAACGCTCAGAGATCTGCTGGAGAAAGTAGACAGCATGCAAGGACTGATGGACAACGCAAACAGAGAGACACAAATTCCAAGAAAGAACCAAAATGAAATGCTGAAGATCAAAAACCCTACAGCAAATGAAGACTGTCTTTGATGGATTCGTTAGGAGATGGGACTCAGCAGAGGAAAGAATCTCTGAGATCAGGATGTATCAATAACAATGTCTAAAACTGAGAGCAAAGAGAAAAAAAATACTTAGAAAAGAACCAGAATGCAAAATCCAAATGCTGTGGGACAAATACTCATGGTATAATCCACATAACGGAAATATCAGAAGGCGAATAAAGAAACAGAAGAGATATTCCAAGTGGGAATCACTTTGAATTTACCTAAATTAATGTCACCCACCAAACCTCAGGTCCCAGAAGCAAAGAGGACATCATCCAGGATAAATGTCACTAAAACAAAACCAACTTAGGCATATTCTATTAAAACTGCAGAAAAATCAAAGATAACAAAATTAGCCTGAAAGAAACCAGACGGGAAAATAACACGCAGCCTACAGAGAAGTAAAGATAAGAATTACACCCAGCATCTCCTCGGAAATTATGTAAGCAAGACAAAAACGAACTGAAATATTTAAAGTGTTAGGACAGAGAAAAAAAAATAACTAGAATTCTGTTCTCTGCAAAATTAGCCTCCAAAACTGAAGGAGAAATACTTTCTCAGACAAGCAAAAATTGAATGAATTTGTTGATAGTTAACCTGCCTCACAAGAAATGTTTTCAAAAGAAAGTTTTTAGAGAAAAAGAAAATGATATAGTTCAGACACTCAGATGTACATACAGATATGAAGACTCACAGATAAGGAGCAAGTGAAGGGGAAATAATTTTATTTTTCTTATTTTTAATTGATCTTGCAGATGACGGTTTGATCAAAACACCAACAACATATCTGATTATGATTGTTGTTGTAGGTGCCCTCGAATCAGTTCAACTCACAGCGACAGATGAAATACTCCCCAACAATGTGCCATGACTGGCACTATATCAGTGCTTCTCTACTACTCATAGGGTTTTCAATGGTTGATTGTTATTTGGGAGTGGGCTGCCAGGTCCTTCTCCCAAGCCTGCAGCACCCGATATTCCCCAGTGCTCTCCCATCCAAGGACTAACCAGGCCTAATCCTCCTTAGCCTCTGAGATCCGATGGGATCGGATGCCACAGTGGTACAGCTGCAGGCTCTGATTACGTATGCACATAGAAATGTATATAATAAACTCTTGAGCCACCGCTAAAACAAATGTAAAAAAGAAAGAAGTATAACATATGCTAAGAAAGAGAAAAAAATGGAATCATAAAAATGCTCAATCAAAACTAATAGAAAAAGTAGATAACAAAATAAGAATAAATACCAAGGGCAATGAATAGAAAACTAACAAATAGCATAGCTATTAACTCAACTATATCAATAATTACTTTAAATTTCAATGGCATAAATGCACCAATTAACAGAGATTTTCAGAGTGGAAAAAAATTGAACCATATGTTGTCTATAGACACCCACAGATTAAGTACAGAGTTGGAGAACAATACACTGAGCTAACACTAATCCAAATACAGCGAGAGTAGCTATATTAATTTCCAACAGACCAGACTCAGAGCAAGCAAATTTATCAAGGATAAAGAGACTTATTATAATAATAAGGGGACCAGTTTTCCAAGAAGATATAATAGTGCTTAATGTGTCTGCACCTAAAACAGATCATCAAAATGTGTGAGGCAAAAAATTGCAAGGAGAAACCAATGAATACACTACTATTGCTGAAAATTTTAATATCCATCTATCATAAATGGATAGATCCAAGCCAGGAGTGGTGGTGCCTGTTTATAATCCCAGCGACCCAGAGGCAGAGGCAGGAGGATCACAAGTTTGAGGCCAGGGGCAGTTTGTGTAACTTAGCCAGACCATGTCTGTTGTTGTTGTTGTTAGGTGCCGTCGAGTCGGTATCCGACTCATAGCGACCCTCATAGGGTTTTCAATGGCTGACTGTTTCGGGATTGCCTTGGGAGTGGATTGCCAGGCCCTTCTCCCATTTTTGTGGTGCTGGGAATTGAACTTGTGACCTCAGAGACTGCAGCGCAGTGCTCTACCCACTGAGCTAAATCCCAGCCCCAGACCATGTCTAGAGATTAAAAATAAAAAAAAAATTAAAAAGGAAGCTTGGAGTGCAGCTCAGGGGTAGATCGCTTGCAAAATATGCACGAGGTCCTGGTTCAGCCTGCAGGTACCACAAAAAAAAAAAAAAAAAAAAAAGAGAAAGGAAATCGATAGATCCAGAAGGCAAAAAAATCCGTGAGGACATTGTTGAACTAACTAACACCATCAATCAATTGGATAGATGGATATGTACAGACAATTTCCCTCAACAACAGATATAGGTTAGGTTTTCTTCAGTACCAGGAGGTGGGACTCTGGGCCTCACACCTGCTAGGCAAGTGCTCTCCCACCAAGTTCCCCCATCCCTTTTTAAATTTTTATTTCCAGACAGGGTCTTTCTAAGTTGCAGAGACTGCCTCTGGCCTTAAGCTTGCGATCCTCCTGCCTGGGCCTCCTGAGTCGCCGGGATTTCAGGCTTGATCCAAGGCTCCTGGCTTATAATTTGGATCTTGAATGTGCTCGAAAGGTCCATGTATTCTAGCTTAGTACCCAGGGTGACACTACTGGAAGTTGGTGGAATCTTTAGCAGGTGGGGCCTTGTGGGAGGTCTTCCGATCACTGGCAGTGTGCCGTTAAAGGGGATTGTGGGACTGGGCCACTCATTCTATCTCTTTGCTTCCCATTCCAGCCATGTGATTCCCACCATTGCCATCATTGGTACAGATGCCAGGGGCCTGAAAGAAATGGGTCTGCCATATCATGAATAGAACCTCTGAAACCATCAATCAAAATAAATCTTTTCTTCTCATAATTTAATCATCCCTGGCATTTTGTGATAGTAACAGAAAGCTGACTCACACAGCAGCAGGGTACACATGCTCTCAAATCACATGGAACATTCGCCACATAGGGTACATTCTGGGTCATGATATTATTAACACCTTAAAAAAGAATAAAAATTATACAGTGTTTGCTTTCAAACCACAATGGGATTAAACCAGAAATCAATTAGAGAAAATCGCTAGAAAATCCAAAAATACCTGTAAATTAAAGAACACACTTCTAAATAATACATGGTCCAAAGAAGAAATCTTAAAAGAAGATATTTTAACTGAATTAAAAGAAAAATACAGTGTATCAAAATTTGTGGCATGTGGTGAAAGCAGGGCTTAGAGAGAACTTTCTAACACTGAACATATATTAGAAAAGAAAGATCAGAAATCAATCACGTAAGGTTCTGTTTTAAGAAACTAGACAAAGAGAAAATTAATCCAAAGGAAGCAGACAAAAATAATAACTAAATTATAGCCGAAAGCAACAAAATGGAAAACAGAAAGTCAACAGAGAAAATCAACAAACGCAAAAGCCGTCTCCCTGAAAGAATCAATAAAATCAATAAGCTTTAACCAGGATAACTAAAGCTTACCCCTGGGATAAGACCCAGATTTTTGCTTCATGGTAGAATTAATGAGTAATTACTTATGACAGACAGGTAGACAAAAACACTAACATCATTTTCTTTCATTCATTCATTCAATCAATTTCTAAAACCAAGCACTACTGAGCATCTACTATTTGCTGGACATGGTTCTAGGTGCTTGGAATTTATCAGTGAACAAACAAATACAATGAACATGTAAACTTTATAAACAATCAGTGGGAAAAAACGTAGAACAGGTTAAGAAGAGGATTGAGAATTGTATTTCTCCCTTACTTTGTTATGCTATTATTTTTGTGTCTCTTGCTCTTATATGGTATGAGAGGTATTGATAATAATTAACAGCATTTAAGATACAAGGTAGGGGCTGGGGGTTGGATCAGTTGGTAGAGTGCTGCTTTGCAGTCTCTGAGGCCCTGGGTTCGATCCCCAGCACTGCAAACATGGAAGAAGAACTTGGCAGCCCACTCCTGAAACAATCCCAAAACAATTTGTTGTTCTTCTTCTTCTTAGGTGCTGTTGAGTCATGTCCAACTCATGACGACCCTCATAGGGTTTTCAACAGCTGATTGCCCAAAACAATAAGCAATGGAAAACCTTATGAGGGTCGCTATGTGTCAGACACAACTCAATGGCACTTAACAACAACAACAACAAGATACAGGATAGGAAGAAGAAGACAGATCAACAAAGACTGCAGCCTCTTCTGGAAGAAGGTTGGCATGTTTTCCATTGTATGTTAATGGACGTGTGAGGCAGAAGTGTGACTGTTATTGTCTTATTTGGAGATTAAGTATGGCTTAAGGAAACGTGTATGGGAAGACGGGGCAATCCACTCCCAAAGCAATCCCCAAACAATCAGCCATGGAAAACCCTATGAGGGTTGCTATGAGTCACACCCAATTCAATGGCACCTAACAACAGCAACAACAAGGAAATGTGTATGGGTACTTATGGGAGCAGGGGTAAACAGGAATAGTACCTTTCATGTGGCTGTTTGGCTAGGCCAGCGAACCCAGTTATCAGGTAAACCCTAACCTAGTGTTCCTGTGAAGGTGTTTTGTAGATGTCATTAACCTCTATAGGCAGCTGGCGTTTCAGGAGAAAAGGAATGCCTTCTACAACCCGAATGCACCTCATCCAATCTGTTGGAAGGTCTTAAAAGCAGAACTGAGGTTTTCATAGTGGAGAAGGAATTCACCTGTGGACTTGAGCTTCAGCTCCTCCCAAGAGCCTGTAGTCTGCCAATCTGCCCTATGAATCTTGTGTAGCCAACCCCCTATATCGCACGATCCAATTCCTTGCAATAAATCTCGTAATATATAAATATCCCACTATTGTTCCACTAGAACCCTAACTGCTAAAGGCAGATACATAGAGAAAATGACATTTAGGCAAGGACTTGCAATGAAGGAGTTGTTACCCAGACATCTATGGAGCAAGCTTAATGAATATGTTCCTGGAATGGTTGGCCAGATGAGGGTGAGCAAGGGGAAGAGAAGCAAGGAAGGAGAAAGCTACTTCCTGAGCCAGAGAACAAGTGGGAAATACAGCCGGGAGCTGAAAGGTCTCTTTTAGTATCCTTTCTATCATAAACCAAGCCCACACCATGACAAAAAATGGTGGTGCCAACATCCAGACGTCTACACTTGTCTAACATGATACATGCACACTCCCCACTCCTGCTGTTGGCAAAAGCTTTTGGCTGCTTCCCGGAGATCTTGTGGAGCTAACGCGCTTGACATTTGCTGCATTTCTGCAGAGCACCCACTGTAGCTACATCATGCAATGGGTTTCTCTCTCGGCAAAACGAGAGACACAAGGCAGGTCAAAATGGTCGCACCATCCTACAGCAGCTCAAGGGCTGTCTGGCAAGGGATGGCTTAAGTTATCACCATCAGGTAAGAGGGAGGTTTGCTGTGGGGAGAGGGTAAGGTCCCTAATTAGTCCCATCCAGGTCTTGTGGGAAAAATGAACACTAGGAATCACCAGGGGCTGGGATTTAGCTCAGTTGGTAGAGTGCTGCTCTGCAGTCTCTGAGGTTCCAGGTTTGATCCTTAGTACTGCAGAAATGGGAGGACGTGGCAATCCACTCCCAAGGCAATCCAAAAACAATCAGCCATTGAAAATCCTATGATGGCTGCTATAAGTCAGACTCGACTCGATGGCACCTAACAACAACAAGATAGAATCACCAATAACAGATCATAGTGATTATGGTACATTATGCCTGATAAAACACCCCAAGACTTTCCAGCTTCTCACTTTTCCCAGCAGAACACAGAATACCATCACCACAAACTTTCCTTACTATAAAGGTTATCAAAACAACTATTTTAACTACATTTGTTAATCTGGAAAGAGGTTCGGGATTCCATAAAGAAAAGGTAGCAGGACCTCATTCAAAGTGCACATTGACACTTAAATGCATTTCAATGTTATAAACATTAACGTGAAAAAATTAATTTCTTAGTCTTTGTGAGGTGTCACTGAGGTGAGTCTGACTCATAGCGACACTCATAGAGTTTTCA
Organism: Pedetes capensis; assembly: GCA_007922755.1. Taxonomy (NCBI): domain Eukaryota; kingdom Metazoa; phylum Chordata; class Mammalia; order Rodentia; family Pedetidae; genus Pedetes; species Pedetes capensis. The sequence goes on from VMDO01002354.1 coordinate 128,640, forward strand.
ATGGCTGATTGTTTCAGGATTGTTTTCAAGACTGGGTTGTCACACCCTTCTCCCATTTGTGTGGTGCTGGGGATCGAACCTAGGTCATCAGAAAGACCTGAGCAGGCTCTACCAACTGAGCTAAGCCCCAGCTCTTAGTCTTTCTCTTCTTAGTACAATATATGCAAAAGGAAAGAGCCAGATGCATACAAAGAATGTAACAATGCTATGTGGTTAGTGGGATTACAGGTGATTTTTATTTTCTTCCCTTTGATTCCTGTATTTTCTTTTCCTGTAATAATATATATATATGCCTGCAGCTGTAGCCATGTGGCATCCGATCCCATCAGATCTCGGAAGCTAAGCAGGGTAAGGCCTGGCTAGTCCTTGGATAAGAGACCGCCTGGGAACACCAGGTGCTGTAGGCTGGGGAGACAGACCCGGCAACTCACTCCCAAAAATCAATCCGCCATTGAAAACCCTATGAACAGCAGAGAAGCACTGACAGTAATGTTTCCCCTATTGTACGCAGGGTCGCTATGAGTTGGGTACTGACTTGACGGCACCAAACAACAACAACAACATAATAATAATATATATTGTTCAAATAACAAATTGTACAAAGGTCCTTCAGGTATATGAGGCACGTTTGGCTCCTTTTCTATCCCCTCAAGAAAGTAAACTGGCACCTGTCATTCCATACAAATTGGAGTAGTGCTGTCTCTGGCCTGCTTTTCCATACGTGACAGTACAAAGCTCAAAGGAGTTAAGTCACTTACCCAAAGTCACACACGGTGGTTTTAGCCCGGCCATGACAAAGGTCCAAGCCATGAGTGTGGTGGACCCGAAGGTTCCTTCCGAGGCAGCGCACTAGCCTTGTGCCTCTTCTCAGCCCACAGAGCCCCAGGGAGTGAGGTCTGGGGCGAGGCCGCCCTGCCTTACCTCTGCCAGGCGGGAGTGCTTGTGGACGTTCTCGCCCCTCTGCACGCTGGGCGCCAGCTGCTGCAGGACGCCCCTGCTGCTTGTCAGCGCCCGGGTCAGCCGAGCAAACTTGCCCCAGCCTGCAGCATGTGGAAGAGCAGAAAGACAGGGTCAGCCACGTCCCGAAAGAGCACAGGCAATCAATCGCCTTCACGCTGTCAGAAACAGACACCCCCACCGCCCTCCTGAGCTCCCCCGAGTCACGCCCCATGCCCACAAGCAAGCCTGCTGCACCCTGATAGACTCAGATTTGCGTAGGAATTTGCTTTCCCCACGCACTTTCATTTCACCCTAGACACAGCTTTGAGAACTAAGCGGGGTGGGTTTTTACCACCTTTTCACAAATAAGAGCACAGAGCACCCACACGATGAGTGTAGAATCCAGAGCCCTCCACTCTGGCCCAAGGTTTTTCTACCAGCTCATGCCAGGCCCCTGAGATAAACTTGGTGTCTTATCTCAGGCTGGTCCCAATCCCTACACTGTCTGATCTTGCAAAAACTGAGCTAGTTCTGAATTTTAAATGGACCAGCTAGTCAGATGGTGCCTGCAGACATACCACTGTGGCATCCAATCCCGTCAGATCTCAGAAGCTAAGCAGGGTCAGCCCTGGTTAGTCCTTGGATGGGAGACTGCCTGGGAACACCAGATGCTTTATGCTTGGGAGAAGGACCCGGCAACCCACTCCCAAAAAACAATCAGCCATTGAAATCTCTATGAATAGCAGAGAAGCACTGGCAATAGTGTTTCACCTGTTGTACATAGGGTTGGTATGAGTCAGACACCGACTTGATGGCACCCAACAATAACAACAACGATAGTCAGATGGTTATTCTATGCATTACCTTCTTCAAAACCAAGACAGTAAGAAATTATTTGAGTTCTGGGTAGGTGGGGAAGAAGCACTGACCAATTTTACTTTGCTTGGGGATGGTGGAAGGGTGGTTGGTGACAGATCCTTTCTGAGAATCTAAGAAGTCTAAGTGATGCTTTCTGCTCTGAAAGGCCCCCAAAGCCAATCCTCCATTCCAACATGCAACAGCCCTTTCACATTACCATGGCGCCCCTGCAATCCTGCCAGTGTTCTCAAGATGAGAAGCTCCCAGAACCTGAACGCAGGGTGCACAGCAAATAAACAGAACAAGCAACTGTCTTTTACATGGCAGCCAAGAGCAGGACTATGCAAATTTATTTTTCATCCTTTAGGCTTAGAAGTATTCGGTGCCTTCCAGCAGAAATGTCCTCTTCCACATTTTTCCCTGGAGCGCCTTCCCACAGCAGAACTAGAATCCAGGGACAGTGGCATTAAGAAGAATGGCCTGGTTTTTACCCAACGTTTAAGAATCATAATCTGGATAATTTTAGTTGACATAGCAAAACCACTAAATCAACTCTCTTTTTTTTTTCAATCTGAGTCCACAAGTGCTGGGCTTTAATAAAAGCTAGTGGCAATTTCATCCACCCTGATACCATGAAGCAGACACAGAGGACTGAACGTCCCTTTAAAAAGAGGTCCACAGTGACTGAGTGGGACTGGGAGTCCCACTGATGTTAATAGGAGGGGGCGGCCAAGACTCCGCAGGGGCTTTGACATCTCCCCCAAGTGCACCATTGATGTGTGTGCTCCCTGGGATGCGCTCGTGGGAACTGTGGACTAGAATTTTTTTAAAGTCTCTTTGAGAGTCGGGCTGTCCTTCAGCTCAAAACAAAGCTGCAGCTGAATTCTGCAGAGCTTTTCAAGAAAGGCAGAAAGTAGATTTCTTTAATTAGGTAGAAAACAATTGTTTGTGCAAACATCAACAATGGCTCCACCCCCGCCCTAGCGCCACCCCACCACCACCACCACCACCGCTGCTCCAAAGAGAGCCCAGGACTGGGGTCCACCAGCTGATGTAGTATAAAAGGGAGAAAAGGAGGATCGCTGGACCTCTGAGATTTCCCTGGCCTCAGGCCTAGCCCGGGTTTGCTGACCCAGCCTCGATTCTCTTTCCAAGAACACGGCTCTTAAAGGAGGTGGCTGTCAGCTGGCTGAGCAGAGAACACGGAAGGTGAGCGCACACTGGGGGAGCAATGGACAGGCAGTGTGAAATGTCCCCATCACGCTTCCATCCCATGAAAGCATGGCTTGTAAGGGGAGCAGGTTGCAGAGAGGGGCCTTAAGGGATGCTAACGAGATTGTCAGGGAACAAGCCAGAAAGAATATGGTAAGAATCTAGACAGTAAAACCTTCAACTTCATCAGGAAATCCACAAGGAGCCACTGAAGGAGTTTAAGTGTGAGGGGGAGAGGGACATGTTTGCTGATTTTCATTTTAGAAGGACAGAACTGAGTGGATGTTGTTGTTGTTCAGCGCCATCAAGTCAAATCCGACTCATAGCAACCCTTTGTACAGCAGATCAAAACACTCCCCGATTCTGTGCCAGGCACACGATCTTATTTATTTTTAAGCCCATTGTTGCAGACACTGTGTCAATCCATCTGGTGAAGGGTTTTCCTCTTTTGCGTTGACCTGCCACTCTCCCAAACATGATGTCCTTCTCCAGGGATTGGTCCCTCCTGACTTCATGTCTGAAATATGTAAGGCGCAGTCTGGCCATCCTTGCTTCCAAGGAGCACTCTGGTTGCACTTCTTCTAGGACAGATCTGTTGGTTCTTTTGGCAGTCCATGGTATATTTAATAGACGTCTCCAGCACCATAATTCAAAATGAGTGTGGATAGTGGACTTAAAAGAAATGGGCAACAGACAGAAGATAGTGAAGACATCAGGCAAGAGACCATGCAGGCCTGAGCCAATGCTATGGCCTGGGCCAGTGGACAAAGTGTCAAGGGGGGACATGAGAGGCCCTTCATAGGATAGCCACTGGGGGAATCACTTCCAGAGGAAATGAATTTCCTGTTATCTGAAGGGCCCATTGGGAGGGGGCAGCCCAGGAAGAACCTCGCTCAGATGCTCTCTCGAGGGAAGTCAGATGGTCACATTCTCAAGGAAAACAGGCAGCTGACTTGCCCCTCTCCTCTAAGAAAACCTTTCCCAGTGCTGGGCATGGTGGTGCACGCCTGTCATCCCAGCGGCTCGGGAGGCAGAGGCAGGAGGATTGCAAGTTTGAGACCAGAGGCAGTCTATGTAACTTAATGAGACCCTGTCTCAAAAAGTAAAAAAATGGGCTGGGGGCACAGCTCAGTGGTCCAGCACTTGCAGAACATGCAGGTGCAAGGCGCTGGGTTCAACCCCAAGTACTGCAAAAAAGAAAAAGAAAAACAGAAAGAAAGAAAAAAGAAAAGAAAACCTTTCCCAGACACCACAATGCCCACAGAATTGCCCATGGCCTCCACTGCACCCCATGGCCACAGAGAGATGTCTAATAAATCACTGATTAGGCCTTACTGTTCTCACTTGCTGACCTATCTGTCCAGTCCCCAGTAGCCTGTGACCAACACAGGCTGCATCCCATTCACTTTCTTATCCCCAGCACCCGGCACACAGCCAGACACCCAAAAGACACTCAAAAGTGTGGGTACTGAATGAAGGTAGATGAAGAGCAAATATTTTTTTCCCTCTCGTGCCCGACTTCTGTCTGGGCTTCCAGCAGATACAAATCCAAAAGGGCAAGCAGCCCTTGCACAGTCTCTGTTTGGTTTTAGGACTCATGCCTGTGCGGGCCTCTTTTGCAGGCATTTCTGCACCACCACCACCCCCAACTCTATCCCATCTGGGAGCTCAACGGCGATCTGAGCTCAAAGGCAGAAGCTCCAAGGCCCACGGCTCTTCCAGCTCTGCCAAATGGCATCAGCAAGTTAGGCAAAGGTCAGCGAGTGCCACCGGAAGACTGAAGGGATCACATGAGCAGAAGAAATCAGGGGGGATGGGTAGGAAGGGAAGGGGAAGAGGGAGACAGGAAAAAAGGCAGAAAAACAGGAAAATCGTGTGCAATCTAGCAATCAGCTGAAAGGCGTTTCCTGGGCTCTTCTTCCCATCCTCAGGAAGCAGGACGGCGTCCCTCTGCTGCACCCCAGAGCGCCTGCTGGGTTTTGGCCCAGGTGAGGCAGCTCCCAGCCACTTTACCCCACGAGCCCTGCATCCTCCCTAGGCTCTGGGATGTCAGAATTCCAGCTTCTCTGAGTTTGAGTCCAGGAACTCCGAGGAAAGACAGAGGCCAGACTTGTCCTGAGACGGAGTCACAGATTCTCCTAGAGGAGCCAGTAGCAGACCCCACCACCCAGAAGGGAACAGGAGACCCTGCCTAAGGGTCCATGTCCCCCTCCCACAATCTCTTCCCTGCCAACGTCCAAATATGCAAAAACTTAGGATGGCTTCTTTAAACAGCTGTCACCAAAATGTCACCTTTCCGTCATCCTAAGAGCAGAGGGAGAAAACGTCAGTATTAGAGGGTGAGATGCTATTACTTGTGCCCATTTCTCTGCATCTTTCCCAAGATTTCCTCCTAAATACGCCACATGATGGGAGAAGGACCCAGTAACCCACTCCCTAAAACCAATCCACCATTGAAAATCCTATGAATAGCAGAGAAGCACCGACAAAGTGTTTCACCTGTTGTACATAGAGTCTCTGTGAGTCGGACACAGACTCAATGGCACCTTACAACAACAACAACATGCCACATGAAGACACACAGGGAAGGGATGGCAGTCACAGCAGCTCACCAGCCCCTCATCCTCCAGTATGCTAAATCTTTGGCTGTTCAAAAATCTCTGGAGTTCTGTGTTCCTTTTGTGTCTGCATTTAGCTCAGATTTAACCTGAATATAGAAAGGAACACGTGGATCTTTGCAAATGAACTTGCTCCTTAATGTGAGAGTGCTCGGTGAGGTCAGAGAGAGAGCAGGAGGCCAACTCATGCTCCAGTGAGTGGTACAGAGGGAAAGTGCTGCACCCCACACTTTCCTTCCCCTCTACCTCCTTGGCTCAGAAGGGAGAATGGAGAGGACAAACTCCCGCAGCCTGCTCCTGATGAGCCACAATAAAGAAAAAGCAAGCGATATGAAACAAATGAGACCCCTGGAGCACCACAGGTTCACATTTTGCCCAAGAATTCACACCTGTTACAGAACAGGGCACTGGCGTGACTTACATTCCTTGTTCCCTGCCATCTGTGGGCTCCGGTAGTCAGAGATCAGTGAACTAGTCTGAAGGGGGACAGCCAGGGACCTTGAGGAAGTGAGGAGATTGGCAGCTCAGAAAAATGACCACAGTCACTGAAATGGCTATAAATGAAGAGGGGCACAGGGAGCACTCCCAGCGCTCTGGGTGGAAAGGAAGTGGCTTTGCGTCACACGCTAAAACAGTCCACTGTCACCAAGCCCATGTGGTCACCCTTTGTGCATTGCTGATGGAAAAATGCTAGGCACAAACAGGCTTCTTGCACTACTATCTGGATGCACCCGTCCCTCAGCCACACCCCAAGTTAGGCACTGTGTGCTCAGCAAAGACAAATGGTTTTCAAGCACAGTTGACTTAAAAGACCAATCTGCTGGTGGAAAAGTGTCTCTTGAGGCTATGCCAAAGACTAATTACTGCACTTGAGAATTTTCTAGGGCTCTAGACTATCCAACCTTCCATTCCATCTCAAAAGTGAATTCTAAACAAGCCTGGGTCAGCAAGACTCCTAAGATTCTTAATGCCGACTCAGGTGGGTACTGCAAACCCAGTGGGGTCAACCGGAAAAGAATCACTCAGCACACATCCAAGAAGAGATGTCAAACCAGAACACTCCAGCCATACAGCAGCATGCTTTCCATCTAGACGCCGTCCTTGCAGCCAGAAGTGAAGTTTACAGACTGAGGGATAACAGTGATCACGCCCTTCTGTCATAAACAGACTAATATAAAATTTGACTTTATTCTTAGCAGGTCACAAAATCGAAGTGGGCCAGGGCACAGTGATGTGACAGGTGGGAGGGTCTGAACATATCTGCCACAGTGCTTGACACGGACAGGCTTATAAAGTCATGTCTTCGAGGTCGTATGAGGCATGATCCACTAGCAGAATCTTTACCCTAAACGTTAAGGTGTATGTAGGGAGGGGGAGTTGTAAATTTTATACAAATGAAACTATATGTTACTCGTGCTGTTTCACTGACAAAAAGAGTTAATTCCTAAAAAAAGAATGCCTTGGCTAAAAGACAGTAGGATGCATGTGAGTCAGTGAGTGTGTGTGTGTGTGTGTGTGTGTGTGTGTGCACGCGCGCGCGTGTGTGCGCGCGCACATGTGCATAAATGTGTATACCAAAATTCTTATCAACAATTCAACGCATCATGGAAATGGAGCATCCTATTCCTGGAAATTAAACCGGAGTGAGTCTCACAGCACCCCTCCGATTTCGCTCTCCTTCAGGATTCATGCAGACTCTTAGATGGCAGGTAGAGAACATTCTCCGCAGGCGACGCCATTCCGACTCAATAATACTTGCACATCACTTTAAAAATCCCATCCGTGATGAAAAGACATTTTGACTTGACCAAATCACGTATTTAAAATTTTTAATAGAACCTCACAAAAACAAGTGTCGAAATATCTGAATTCCCTTTAAAATATTACCTATGAATTTATTAGATTAAAAAAGCAAATGACAGCCAGGCA